>JAXCGZ010019414.1:12500-45000 GCA_037179515.1 Halocaridina rubra | reverse complement strand
ACTTAACAAACCACGCAATTCAGTTACATTCGTCACAAGTCAAGCCGTCGTAAGTCAAGGACTGTCTGCTTACAGAAGGAGAATAAAAGACATAATAAACCTATGGTATAAAAAGGGAAAATTAAAAGTAATATTGAAAATAAAAGAGAGCAGAGATAATTACTGAGAGGGGGGAATTAAAGGAGAATATTTAAAAATATAAAAATAAATACCTGAGGAGGAGATTATGAATAACAAGCTGAATTTGATCATTTTCAAACTACTAAGATAAAAAAAAGAAAAGAAAAGATAAATAAAGTCTAAGTGATATACAAGCAGCATAATAGATGTTTTATTTCCCATATTGAAATGTATGTTTTATACTTTTCAAACCAGTATTACACAAGTCACAGTTTGAGGTAGAAATGTTTGTGACATTGATATATTATTTCACAATAATCTTAGATATATTACCTCTATAGCTTCAGTCTGTTAGTTCTGAAGTTTACTTAACAATATTTTGTTGATATATATTTATTCCAAATTACAAAGAACATATAAAATAACTGAAAAAAAATTGATAATCATGCGTGAGAACACAGGCAAAAATCACTTAATCCCATTTTCTTTACAAGTCAAAGAAAATGGATTTTCCAAGATGGTGTTATGCAACAACTTTTGCTAAAGCATTTCATTTCCTGTCGAAAATCTTGATACTTTTTTTCCTGTTTTTAATATAATATTTTTCCCAAACCACCATTTCCATGAGGACTTTCTTATATATTGTATGATAAGTTTGTCTTTATTAAAAGGGAGAAATAGAGTGACAGAGTGGCAAGCTCTATATATCCTTAATTCCGTTTTCTATATCATTCAGAGAAAGTGGGATGTGTTCGGCCCATTTTCTAAAATATTACCTCAACTACATAAAATTTTGGTATGATTGCTACTTAATTCTTCTTAGAGTTATAATTTTTCATAAAAAAAAAACTTATAATAGTTACGGTATCTATATTGTTGATGAAAATTGGCAAGGATTCTTATGATATAGATCCCGTTTTCTTCATCTTTCAAAGAAAACGGGATTTGCTAAGTCGGGCTATTTTTGTCCATCTTCTGAAACTTTGCTTCAACAAACTAAAAGTTTTGTTGCTTGATATCATAACTTTTCCTAAAAACTATTATATTTTGGAATTTAATACACTTTACTCACGACTTTGTTCCTTCATTAAAGACGAAAAGTATTTGAAAATGGACGAAAGTTAGTAAAGTTTACCCATTTTCTTTATAATTCAAAGAAAACGGATTATCCAAGTTGGAGGGATAACTTCACAATTTTTTTTTAATTCGTTTCACATTTATTATGACATTAATATTCTTGAATGATCATCATTATATTATCTCTCTCTCTCTCTCTCTCTCTCTCTCTCTCTCTCTCTCTCTCTCTCTCTCTCTCTCTCTCTCTCTCTCTCTCTCTCTCCGAGGCTGGTCCATACTTGACTTTTTCTCTCTTCCTACATATTTCTTTATTTTTTCTTTTCGATTTTTGCTATTCGCTTTAGGTTATTTAATTTTTTTTTTATATTTTTTATTAATACATATCTTTGGTATTTTTAGTAAGACATTAGAAAATATTGTAATAATAGAAAGTAATAATAATAATAATAATAATAATAATAATAATAATAATAATGATAATAAAACTTAAACATTATTATATATTAAAAAAATTTTGATCGTATTTCAATCGAAGAAGTAAAAAGAAGACAAAGAAGATAAAAAGAAGAAGCAAGAGATGAAGGAAGAAGAAGAAGAACAATAAGAACAATAAGAAAAAATAATATATATATATATATATATATATATATATATATATATATATATATATATATATATATATATATATATATATATATATATATATATAAAGAGAGAGAGAGAGAGAGAGCGAGAGAGATAAGCTTATGACAGCGTTGGCAATTCGTTAATTACCAGTTTGAATTATTTACTACTTTAAGATGGTTGCATAAAAATTGAAAAATACACTAAGTGGTAACTCTTGTAAATTCCCTAACATATACATATATAAGATTTAATTAATTATTATTTTTTTTAAGAAAGTTAAATTTTTAGGTTACTGTACTCATTTGAAAATAAAAAGTAGAACATTTGATTTTAAAAGAATATCTTGTTTTATTATTTAATTTATCCTCTCCGTATATCTATTAAATGTATAATTCAAATATCTAAAACTTCATCTAAAAATTGGTGTGTTCATTTTTGCATTTGCCATTGCTTTTCCTCTTTTCAGTTACTGAAGTCTATAAAGGTCTTATCCGTCCCTGCTTAGAATACTGCTCGCACATCTGGGGTGCTTCTTCTTATACTTATCCCCTTGGCAGGGTTGAATCTAAGGCAGTCAGACTCTTTAGCGACCCTTCTCTTACTTGTGATCTAGATTCTCTCTCTATTCGCCGAAAGATATCATCCCTTTCTATTTTCTATCGCTACTACTTCCATCGCTGCTCTTATGAGTTGGTGAATTGCATCCTTCTCCCTGCCGGTGAGGTCATATAACACTCCAAGCGGCCTTGTCACACAGGTACTGTGTGGAGCTTTGTAGCACACAGATTGGTTGGTTTTTGGACTGCTTCTTTCCTTCTACCACCAGGCTTTTAAATTATCTTCCTCCTTCTGTCTTCCCTAACTCTTATGACCTTTTTTTTCGTTCATAAAAGGTATATATCATCACCTCAGGACCTAATTCTGCCATGTTTCAAGGTTTCATTGCTTTCACTATTCTTTCAGCCTGTCCTTTTCCTATTGTTAATCATTCCCTTCTTTTTGCTTAGTCCTTAACTTTCTACTTTTTCTTCGTATTAATGTATTCCTGATGCCCGGACCCGATTAAAGCAGTGTTCTTGCCTGTCACGGTGTCACACTTACAAGAAGATACTACCTTTTATATAATATTTCTCTCTCTGTCTATCTATGTATCCATGCATCTATCTATCTATCTATCTATGTATCTCACTACCTATGTAATATCTTTACGTAATTTATTTCATAATTGTTTTTTACGGTTATGGAGATAAGCATTTTGAAAAGAAAAAATTTTGCATTTTTGCCGAAATATTTCTATTCAATTTTACCTTTTTGGTATTTTGATATAAAGTGAAATTTTGTTTTTGGTTTAACTATTGTTTATTTGATTTTGTTTGTTTGTTTTATATACTGCGCATCTGTATGCTTCGATTTATACTCGTATTAAATTTTTATTTGTATGTGCAATTTTATTATTGCTTTCATTTACTTTTCTATATATATCAATTTATTTATATTTTTCTATATCTTCTTATATCTTATTTTCGTTTTAATATTTTAAAAAGTATCGTTTGCCTTTTTCGTTTTGTTATATTAATTTATACAGAGCTTTAAACATATTACATAAGTAGTTCATTATTATTATTATTATTATCATTATTATTATTATTTCATATTTATTATTAGTAGTAGTAGTAGTAGTCGTATGATTATTATAATTATTATTATTTTTTATTATTATTAATTTAGTAGTAGTAGTCGTATTATAATTATTTTTATTATTATTATTATTATTATTATTATTATTAGTAGTAGTAGTAGTAGTAGTAGTAGTAGTAGTATTATACTGCCCTTGGGTAGTATTTTACTGTATATATATATATATATATATATATATATATATATATATATATATATATATATATATATATATATATATATATATATATATATATATATATACATATATATATTTGTTTATGTATTTATAATTATTATGAAATCGGTAGAGGAATGTAATCTGAAACATATTATTATGGAATTTTCCATTTGTTTTCGTCTGTTTCCAAATCATATATATATATATTTTTTTATCAAGAGAATTTCTCAGAATTATTTTTTTAATACGTGATTTGGTTATCTGGAAATAGGAAATGATGTTGTAATGACATATTATGCTTGTGTGTGTATTCGTGTGTCTGTGACTGTGTGTGTATGTGTACACACACACACACACACACGCATGCATATATATATATATATATATATATATATATATATATATATATATATATATATATATATATATATATATATATATATATATGTGTGTGTGTGTGTGTGTGTGTGTGTGTGAGTGTGTGTGTGTGTGTGTGTGTGTGTGTGTGTGTGTGTGTGTGTATGCATGTATGTATGTATTAATATTTGTATATATGTGTATGTGAGTGTGTGAATATTTGTGTATGTGCGTGTGTACAAGAATGCGTGTGGTTGTGTGTGTATAAACATATGTGTGTATATGTTTATATGTTAAGCTTGTCATTCTAAAATTTCAATAATAAATAAAATAAGACATTAATAATTCACAAAATTAATTGAGTTATCTTGTTAACCTTCGTTGGTGTGTGTGATTACCTAATTGTTTTTACGGGAAAGAGCCCAAAGCTCGTATCTTCCCGTCTCCTGATCGGTTCCATTTTGTACTTGGTGATACTTATCATACCTGTCCTTAAAACTATGGATTGAGATAGCAACTACCTCCTCGCTTAGCCAATTCCAATTATCAACTACTCTTACACTGAAAAAGTATTTCCTTACATCCTGCAATGAAGTTTTCTTACGAAGCTTCAAACTATGACCTCTAGTTCTAGAGTCAGCCATATCAAAACATCGATCCCTATCCACTCTGTCATAACCATGAAGGAATTTAAAGACTGTCACCATATCCCCCCTCAATCTTCTAGCTTCGAGTGATGATAAATCTAATTCCCTCAGCCTCTCATCATAACTGAGATTACGTATTTCTGGCACCAGTTTCGTGGCATGTCTTTGAACTTTTTCAAGCTTAGCTATGTGCTTTTTCAAGTGCGGATTCCAAAAGGGGGCTGCATATTCGAGTTTTGGCCTCACATAGGTTACATAAATATATCTGAACATTTCCTTGTCCATGTGCCTGAAGACTACCCTTACATATGATAAGAAGGCATATGCTGCACTTACTATGCCATTTATATGTATTTCTGGACACAAATCTGCCAGAATGTTTACTCCTAGATCTCTCTCATTTTCTGTCTCTTGAAGTTGTACTCCTGCCACCGAGTAGTCAAGCTTGGGCCTTCTTGCACTCGTACCCATTCTCATTACCTTACATTTTGAAGTATTGAATTTCATTAGCCACTTTTCTGACCATTCATGAAGACTATTTAAATCTTCCTAAAGTTCTCTACCATTGTTCTCATATGTATGTGTGTGTGCGTGTGTTTGTGTGTGTGTGTGTGTGTGTGCGCTTTAAATACAATATCTTTGACTTATTGCCACCAAAGTCTATTTAAAGACCTTTTGACACCAAAATCGATATCATACCTTTAAATTTCTGTTGTAATTGAATTCTGTAATTAATATATAGCAATTTATATTTTCTTAGTCAATTGATCACCCGAAGCGAGTCGTCCCGTTGGATAATCAGAAACGTTGACCTGTTCTCACATATGTCGATAGGTATTTTTTAGTGATCATTAAATATATATATATATATATATATATATATATATATATATATATATATATATATATATATATATATATATATGGTAGGAAAAGCCCAATAAGTCAAACAACGAATATATATGTATATATATATATATATATATATATATATATATATATATATATATATATATATATATATATACATATATATATATATACTATATATATATATATTATATATATATATATATATATATATATATATATATAAAGTACTTATTAATTTCGTGACCTTAACTGGCCACCCTCTCAAAGGGGGCCAGTTAAGGTCACGAAATTAATAAGTACTTTATATATATATATATATATATATATATATATATATATATATATATATATATATATATATATATATATATATATATATATATATATATATATTCGTTGTTTTATTTAACGGGCTTTTTCTGCCATTTTAGACTATATATTTACAGTTCAGTGATATATATATATATATATATATATATATATATATATATATATATATATATATATATATATATATATATATATATATATATATATATATATATATATATATATATATATATTCGTTGTTTTATTTAACGGGCTTTTTCTGCCATTTTAGACTATATATTTACAGTTCAGTGATATATATATATATATATATATATATATATATATATATATATATATATATATATATATATATATATATATATATATATATATATATATATATATATATATATATATATATATATATATATATATATATAGATAGATAGATAGATAGATAGATAGATAGATAGATAGATAGATAGATAGATAGATAGATAGATAGATAAACATCTAAATCAGAGTCATAAAGATTTTCAACTCCATAATATTATATCAATATGTTATTTATATTTTTTTTATAAGTAGAGAACTATTCTGGAAATAATATTTTATTGGAAAAATACAACTTGTTGTTGTTGTTGTTGTTGTTCCGGTTTTACGTCACGGACTCCCTTTTCTACCAAGGGCTAGGACGGTTGCCTTCTTGCGAAGGACTTGTTTTGGCAGATGTAATCGTTACCCTGAGTGCATGCCCGTGCTAACCTCAGACCGTGACGGGTCGCGAACCCTCGACCTGACTCCTCAGAGTCGCGGACGCTACCGCTTGAGCCACAGTGACTACTGGAAAAATACAACTATTATCACAAATTAAAAATCTATGAGAAAAGTGATTTTTTTTTTATTTATAAGATGAGACAATGTTAAAATATTACAAATATTACAAATGTCATGGTTACTGTGGTGAGTAGACTCATGGAAATTAATGGATAATTTTTTTTTTAATTCGTGAGCTTCCTGCCATGTCTTGCCCTAATTCCATTCCATTTTTAGTACAATACGTCTTGAATAAAAATGTCAAAATATAGGCATCTACAATAAAAAAAAATTACGAATCACAGATTAAAATTACTTATAAACACTTTTTTTTCACATTTTTCTATATCATCAGAGTTTTTCAACTTTGAATTGAAAATAAACTCTAAATACTGATGTGTATTTACAAACTTTAGAAGACTACCACAACCCATATGGATATCAGGGATTATTACCTTTGGCACTAAAAGTGCCAGAAGTTCTAAAAATCAAAACAAAATGTCTTTATTAGCGTTAACAATCAGATCTAAGTCATTAAGTAATTTCTTGCTGTAATTAAACAGTAACTGAAGACTACTTTTACACGGTACAATTAGACATATATTATCAGGATATGCTATAATATTCCCAGTATGTCTACCCAATTTACAACCAAATTTCAATTTTTAAAATAATTTCCATTTATTAGAACAACTCGAATTAAATTTAACATAGGCAGATTAATTTTGATAAATTGTGCATAATGCATTTGCGACATAAATCGGTACTTTATTATCAATTAAAGATAAAAATCAACATATTGTGGTTTACACTATCAAAGGCTTTAGTTAAATCTAGAAATTATGTAAAAGCAGACGTTCCCTTCCTTACTTAATGGCTAACACTTTCGTTAAGAAGAGTGGGTAGCGTTTGTGCTGAAGACATCCTTTCTAAACCCAAACTGACTTTTATAAATATTTAAACAAGACTCTAAGTTTCGTTCCGGTTTTACGTTACGGACTCCCTTCTCTACCAAGAGCTAGGACGGTTGCCTTCTTGCGAATCACTCGTTTTGGCATATGTAATAGTTACACTGAGTGCATACCCTTGCTAACCTCAGACCGTGACGGGGCGCGAACCCTCGACCTGACGCCTCGGAGTCGCGGACACTACCGCTTGAGTCACGGTGACTACTCACACAAGACTCTTAGTGGGGTAATAAAATATACTCAAATAGTTTTAGAAAATGTGAAGAGGTCATTACAGGTCTATAAATATCGGAGACAGAAAGATCTCTCATATGGTTTTTCCACAATGGGTTTTAACTGTCCTATTAACATGGCATTAGGCACACACGTGTGACTCAAAACGCACGTGAAAAGTCTGGCAATGAAGGCATGTAAACAATCTGGACCCTGTTTCAGGTGATTAGAGTGTATGTTGTATGTTGTCATTGTAGTCACCGTGGCTCAAGCGGTAGCATACGCGACTCTGAGGCGTCAGGTCGAGGGTTCGCTCCCCGTCACGGTCTGAGACTAGTAAGGGCATGCACTCAGGGTAACGATTACATCTGCCAAAACAAGTCCTCCGCCAGAAGGCAGCCGTCCTAGCCCTTGTCAGAAAAGGGAGTCCGTGACGTAAAACCGGAACACAAGAGTGTATATTGTCATTACCAACGCCAGTTTCTAAACCATTTTTTTTTATATAATCTTTTTCCGCATCTTACGCTGAAATTTCTCTCATTTAATAGTTTTACATGAAATCCATTTGGGATCGCCTGATATCTGGAATTATGAAATACTTTCTTTTGAAATTTGGCATCAAACACTTGCAGAATGCCTTTTGATTCGAGATATCATCTATTTTAGTCATATTTGAATGAGTATCACCACATTCTATTCTCTTGACATCTCTCCAGAATGAGTTTTTATTTTTCTTAGGAAAATAAATGAGCAAGGCCTTAATTTCTATGAATTTCCTCAATTTTCCTCATACTCTTCTCAACTCCTTTTTGATATTTTTGCGAGACGTTTATTAATACAAGTTCTATACCCGTTCTACATATATCTTTAGCCTTACATTCCAGGAATTTTCAGGAATTTCTCTCTGGCAACGGTATGAAGATGCTTGCAACATGTATTCCATCCTAGAATGGTGTTAATATTATTTTTTATGAATAATTCTAAACTCTCTTGAAGTGCCATGCAGTTTTTTCCGGTTTTACGTCACGGACTCCCTTTTCTACCAAGGGCTAGGACGGTTGCCTTTTGGCGAAGGACTTGTTTTGGCAGATGTAATTGTTACCCTGAGTGCATGCCCAAGCTAACCTCAGACCGTGACGGGGCGCGAACCCTCGACCTGACTCCTCAGAGTCGCGGACGCTACCGCTTGAGCCACGGTGACTACTGGAAAAATACAACTATTATCACAAATTAAAAATCTATGAGAAAAAGTAATGATTTTTATGAATTTATAAGATGAGACAATGTTAAAATATTACAAATATTACAAATGACATGGTTACTGTGGTGAGTAGACTCATGAAAATCAATGGATAATATTTTTTTTTTAATTCGTGAGCATCCTGCCATGTCTTGCCCTAATTCCATCCCTAAAAAACCTGCACAATTCGTCTTGAATAAAAATGTCAAAATATTGGCATCTACAATATAAAATTCACGAATCACAGAATACAATTACTTATAAAAACTTTATTTTTCACATTTTTCTATATCATCAAAGTTATTCAACTTTGAATTAAAAATAAAACCTAAATACTTATGCTTATTTACAAACTGTAAAAGAGTGCCACAACCCATACTTATATCAGGGATTATTACCTTTGGCACTAAAAGTGCCAGAAGTTCTAAAAATCATAACAGAATGGCTTTATTAGCATTAACAATCAGATCTAAGTCATTAAGCAAATTCTTAAAGTAATTAAACAGTAACTGAAGACTACTTTTACACAGTACAATTAGACATATATCATCAGGATATGCTAAAATATTCTAGGTATGTCTACCCAATTTACAACCAAATTAAATTTTTTTAAATCTTATTTAATACCTCATTGACATATCCATGTATAAGAAGTGGGGATAAAATGGAACCCTGTAGCACACCATGTCCAAATTTCCATATATTAGTACAACTCGAATTAAATTTAACATAGGCAGATTAATTTTGAAAAATTGTACATAATGCATTTACGACATAAAACGGTACTTTGTGTAATCTCCGTGGCTAAAGCGGTAGCGTCCGCTACTCTGAGGCGTCAGGTCGAGGGTTCGCGCCCCGTCACTGTGTCAGGTTAGCAAGGGCATGCACTCATGGTAAGGATTACACCTGCCAAAACAAGTCCTTCGCAAGAAGGCAACCGTCCTAGCCCTTGGTAGAAAAGGAAGACCGTGACGTAAAGCCGGAACATTACATAATGCATTTACGTCACAAAGCGGTACTTTATTATCAAATAAAGATAAAAATCAACATGTGGTTTACACTATCAGAGGCTTTAGTTAAATCTAGATATAATGTATAAGCAGACGTGCCCTTCCTAACTTAATGGCTAACACTTTCTTTAAGAAGAGTGGCTAACATTTGTGCTGAAGACATCCTTTCTGAACCCAAACTGACTTTCATTAATATTTAAACAAGACTCTAAGTTTCGTTCCGGTTTTACGTTACGGACTCCCTTCTCTACCAAGAGCTAGGACGGTTGCCTTCTTGCGAATCACTCGTTTTGGCATATGTAATCGTTACACTGAGTGCATGCCCTTGCTATCCTCAGACCGTGACGGGGCGCGAACCCTCGACCTGACGCCTCAGAGTCGCGGACGCTACCGCTTGAGCCACGGTGACTACTTGCACAAGACTCTAAGTGGGGTAGTAAAATATACTCAAATAGTTTTAGAAAATGTGAAGAGGTCATTACAGGTTTATAATTATCGGAGACAGAAAGATCTCTCATATGTTTTTTTTTCACAATGGGTTTTAACTGTCCTATTAACATGGCATTAGGCACACACGTGTGACTCAAACGGCACGTGAAAAGTCTGGCAATGAAGGCATGTAAACAATCTGGATCATATTTCAGGTGATTAGAGTGTATGTTGTATGTTGTCATAGTAGTCACCGTGGCTCAAGCGGTAGCATACGCGACTCTGAGGCGTCAGGTCGAGGGTTCGCTCCCCGTCACGGTCTGAGACTAGTAAGGGCACGCACTCAGGGTAACGATTACATCTGCCAAAACAAGTCCTCCGCCAGAAGGCAACCGTCCTAGCCCTTGGTAGAAAAGGGAGTCCGTGACGTAAAACCGGAACAAAAAAGTGTATGTTGTCATTACCAACGCCAGTTTTTAAACAACCATTTTTTTTTTTATATGAACTTTTCCCGCATCTTACGTTGAAATTTCTCTCATTTAATAGTTTTGCATGAAATCCATTTGGGATCGCTTGAAATCTGGAATTATGAAATACCTTTTTTTGAAATTTGGCATCAAGCACTTGCAGAATACCTTTCGATTCGAGATATCATCTATTTTAGTCATATTTGAATGAGTATCACCACATTCTATTCTCTTGACATCTTTCCAGAATTAGTTCTTATTTTCCTTAAGAAAATAAATGAGCAAGTCCTTGATTTCTATGAATTTCCTCAATTTTCCTCATACTCTTCTCAACTCCTTTTTGATGTTTTTGCGAGACGTTTATTAATACAAGTTCTATACCTGTTCTACATTTACCTTTGGCCTTAAATTCCAGGAATTTTCAGAAATTTCTCTCTGGCAACGGTATGAAGATGCTTGCAACATGTATTCCAGCCTGGAATGGTGTTAATATTCTTTTTTTATGAATAATTGTAAACTCTCTTGAAGAGCCATGCAGTTTTTCCGGTTTTACGTCACGGACTCCATTTTCTACCAAGGGCTATTGCCTTTTGGCGAAGGACTTGTTTTGGCAGATGTAATCGTTACCCTGAGTGCATGCCCTTGCTAACCTCAGACCGTGACGGGGCGCGAACCCTCGAACTGACGCCTCAAAATCGCGGACGCTACCGCTTGAGCCACGGTGACTACCTAGAAGTGCCATACAGTGCCTGAAGTAATTATTCATATGTTTCATTTAACAGGTGGTGATGAAACCCATCATCACACGCTTTATCATGACGTAACGGTGCCACTTTAGTATATAAGTGATAAAGAATTACCTAATTGTGCTTACGGGAAAGAGCCCAAAGCTCGTCATTTCCCGTCTCCTGATCGGTTCCATTTTTTACTTAGTGATACTTATCATGCTTCTCCTTGAAACTATGGATTGAGTTAGCATTAACTACCTCATCGCCTCGCGCATTCCAGTTATCACCTACTCTTACACAAAAGAAGTACTTCCTTACATCTTGCAAAAAAAGCTTTCTTACGAAACTTCAAACTACGACCTCTAGTTCTATAGCCAGCCATATCAAAATATCGATCCCTATCCACTCTATCATAACCACGAAGGAATTCAAAGGAATTTATCTGTGTCAGATTTCGACTTTCTATACCACCCAACAAACGTATTCATTGCAACTCCAGATTTTCTGCCCTTATGCTTATGTCTATCACAATGTTCCGGTTTTACGTCACGGTCTCCCTTTTCTACCAAGGGCTAGGACGGTTGCCTTCTTGCGAAGGACTTGGGGCGGGAACCCTCGACCTGACTCCTCAGAGTCGCGGACGCTACCGCTTGAGCCACAGTGACTACGCTTATGTCTACCACAATAAATTTCAATATTCATATATAAGGGAAAATTCTCCAAAACAACTTTGTCATAACCAATACATATTTGGCTAGTTAAAAGCTGGATTTGAGGTATGATTACATGTGGTCCAGCCATGACGAAGTGTTAAGAGCAGGATTAATATATGTAAAAGGAATCTATGGGTAGCGCAACTTCGTCTGCAACACTTAATGATAACTTATGGGTAAATACTTTAAGTTCATGCCAAAATCTGCAGCCTTCTGGCTAGTACAGTGGTAACGCGCTGGCCTCGCATTCGCGAGGTCGACAGATCGGTTCCCGCTCAGGACCGAGAGTTTAAGCTGTTTACTGGGAAGGTTTCTGCTGTGGATGGGCACCACAGTGGGGGGGCTGGGGCTTGCCCCGGCTGACGTTCTGAGGAGCATCTCAGATGGATATTGGAACTGAAACACCGGCAAACTTTATCGATAAATAGATAGATAAATAGAAATTAGATAGATAGACACGTAGGTAATTAGATAGATAGAAAGATTGATAAAGACAATTTCAGAATATTCGAGTGTCACTCTCCTTGACCTCAACATTTGATCTTTTGACTCCAAAACCAATACATTGAACCGTTATTTCAATATATATATATATATATATATATATATATATATATATATATATATATATATATATATATATATATATATATATATATATATATATATATATATATGTATAGCCGATATAAGCTATAAGGTTGGATTCCTTTTAACCTTCTGTGGTGTAGTGGTAGCGCCTTGACTTAGTAATCATAAGTCCTAGTTTCGAGTCCCGGTCGGGGTAAAATATGATTCATGTTTTCACATATGTAATGTGCTTATTTGATAATTTCATGGCCTGAATGAGATTGGGATTTGAATTAAATGCTAAAATGAAGCCATGAGTGAGGTTGGGGTATCTGTAATATGAATATATATATATATATATATATATATATATATATATATATATATATATATATATATATATATATATATATATATATATATATATAATATAGTGAATTGGACAATAGAAACATGTTTTGTTCTTTTAAATGCACACACACATAAGTATATATACGCACATGCTTACAGTCACGAATATGCATACACACTTACACACATTATACACTCGCACACATACGCATATATACATACACATGGATAAGTAATCTTTCATTACAACCAGGTCACCGTAACTTTTTGCATCTCTCCTTATAAAATCATTTATATTTTAGGGATTAAAATATGAACACATTTTTTGTAAAGAACACTAAAATGGATATTTCAACATGTGTTCTTTCCGCAAAAACACGAAAAAAAAAACTTTTTACATACTCGTCTCATAAATGAACACGAATCGAACATCTTCAGAACATGTATCATTAGAGGGTGAACATGTACAGACTTCAAGAAAAGAACCCGGTCGAACAGTATATGTCTAATAAAGAGAGAACAGAAGAGAACAATCTCATGCACAAAAGAACATCATCAGAACGCATCTTGTTAGACAACGAACACGAAAAGAACATTTTCATATATACTTCTTTTAAAAGAAGAATACTGTAGAACATCCCAAAAACACACTTTTTACAAATAACAGTATTTTTCTCTTTTAGAAAAAAAAAGCAGAAAAGACCAGTTAAAAAAAAAGAACAAAACTTGTCATCTTAGAAAAGAACACGAAAGAACAATAGAAAATAATTTTCGTGTACACGACTTCAGAACAGAAAGAACATCTTAAGAGCACAAAATCTCTACAACAAAAAAGCAAACACAAAAGAACACCCGCTTACACAAGAATATGTTATCACACCCAAGAACACTACGAAAAAGAACAAAGAACATGTGCAATATACTCGTTAAAAAAAAAGTTTAATCTTCATCATCTTTAAGAAAAGAACGCAACAGAACACCGCCGAATATGTTCTTGTGTTCTCAGAATAGAAGCTCAGTCCCTGTTATGAGAATTTTCCTTTTTGAATAATTGTCAATTGATTGGTCGGTTTGGGGCCCCGTGACCCATTACGTATGCGGAAGGGACTATCCATAGAAGAATTTTTACATGCTGTGATCATATACTCTCTCTCTCTCTCTCTCTCTCTCTCTCTCTCTCTCTCTCTCTCTCTCTCTCTCTCTCTCTCTCTCTCTCTCTCTCTCTCCTCTCTCTCTCTCAGAATATACGGGTTTCTATTTCGAAATGAAGACAGACTCTCTCTCTCTCTCTCTCTCTCTCTCTCTCTCTCTCTCTCTCTCTCTCTCTCTCTCTCTCTCTCTCTCTCTCTCTCTCTCTCTCAGAATATGCGGTTTTCTATTTCGATATGAAGACAGACTCTCTCTCTCTCTCTCTCTCTCTCTCTCTCTCTCTCTCTCTCTCTCTCTCTCTCTCTCTCTCTCTCTCTCTCTCTCTCTCTCTCTCTCTCTCAGAATATACGGGTTTCTATTTCGAAATGAAGACAGACTCTCTCTCTCTCTCTCTCTCTCTCTCTCTCTCTCTCTCTCTCTCTCTCTCTCTCTCTCTCTCTCTCTCTCTCTCTCTCTCTCTCACACACACACACACACACACACACACACAGAGAGAAATGGTTCGATAATGGGTGTAAAAGAGCTAAGGAGTGGAGAGACAAATGCTGGAAAAGGTATAGGAGGAGAAAAAACATAAATGCCTGGCAAACCTACAAAAGAGCAAGAAATGACTACCTAAGTAAAAGGAGAGAGGCAGAGAAAGATTATGAGAGGGACATCACCAGGAAGGCGAAAGAAAATCCCAAGCTTTTCCACAGCTTTATCAGAGGAAAACTGAAGGTAAAAGAACAGGTTTTAAGGCTAAAGAGAGCGGATGGAAGCATCACTGAGACGGACGAAGAGATCTGCAAAGAATTGAACAAGGAGTTTCAGTCAGTATTTACAGTAGAAAATACCCCACCCCCTCAGATTGCAGTGATAGAAGCTCAAGGGCCGGTATTAGAGAACATCAACCTTACAGCCACAGAGGTATGCAAAGCGCTGATGGATTTAGATGTTCATAAAGCTACAGGTCCTGATGACATATCCCCTCATGTGCTTAAAAAATGCGCAAACACAATATCAGTGGCACTAAGTATCATATTTAAGGAGTCATTGGAGTCGGGGGAGATTCCAAGATGCTGGAAACAAGCAAATGTGATACCTATCTTCAAAAAGGGAAGGAGGGATACGGCTCTGAACTATAGACCAGTTTCCTTGACCAGCATAGTTTGCAAAGTTATGGAGAAACTACTAAGGAAACATATCTCTCTTCACTTGGAATCCTTCAACTTTTTGTCAGTGAGGCAACATGGCTTCAGAGAAGGAAGATCAACAGTAACAAACTTATTAGAATTTTATGATGAGGTAAGCCAAATCTTACAGGAAAGAGAGGGCTGGGCAGATTGCATATTCCTAGACTTCCAGAAAGCGTTTGACACTGTTCCACATGGGAGACTTATTAGGAAGCTGCAATCAATGGCTAGAATAGGTGGAAATGTCTTGGAATGGATAAAAACTTACTTAGAAGGAAGGGAACAGAGGGTTAGAGTAAGACACTCAGTGTCTGAATGGAGAAGAGTTAGTAGTGGAGTTCCACAGGGTTCAGTTTTAGGGCCACTTTTGTTCCTTGTATATGTAAATGACCTACCAGAGTCTGTAAATTCATTCATGAATATGTTTGCAGATGATGCAAAGATTGTGAAGAAAGTAAAAAACGAGAACAATGGTAGAGAACTTCAGGAGGATCTAAATAATCTGCATGAGTGGTCAGAAAAGTGGCTAATGAAATTCAATACCTCAAAATGTAAGGTAATGAGAATGGGTACAAGTGCAAGAAGGCCCAAGCTTGACTACTCGGTGGCTGGAGTACAACTTCAGGAGACAGAAAATGAGAGAGATCTAGGAGTAAACATATTGGCAGATTTGTCTCCAGAAATACATATAAATGGCGTAGTAAGGGCAGCATATGCATTCTTATCAAATGTAAGGGTAGCCTTCAGGCACATGGACAAGGAAATGTTCAGAAATATTTATGTAACCTATGTGAGGCCAAAACTCGAATATGCAGCCCCCTTTTGGAATCCGCACTTGAAAAAGCACATAGCTAAGCTTGAAAAAGTTCAAAGACATGCCACAAAACTGGTGCCAGAAATACGCAATCTCGGTTATGATGAGAGGCTGAGGGAATTAGACTTGCCATCACTCGAAGCTAGAAGAGTAAGGGGGGATATGGTGACAGTCTTTAAATTCCTTCATGGTTATGATAGAGTGGATAGGGATCGATATTTCGATATGGCTGGCTCTAGAACTAGAGGTCATAGTTTGAAGCTTCGGAAGAAAACTTGTTTGCAGGATGTAAGGAAATACTTTTTCAGTGTAAGAGTAGTTGATAATTGGAATTCGCTAAGCGAGGAGGTAGTTAATGCTACCTCAATCCATAGTTTTAAGGACAGGTATGATAAGTATCACTAAGTCTAAAAATGGAACCGATCAGGAGACGGGAAGATACGAGCTTTGGGCTCTTTCCCGTAAACACAATTAGGTAATCACAATTAGGTAATCACACACTCACACACACACACACACACACACACACACACACACACACACACACACACACACACACACACACACACACACACACGAGAGCTATATTTTCTCATATCTGAATTAATCCTGTCAAAGCAATTTTAACTGTTGATGAACCCCTATTGATATTGGTGTAAAAAATCAAACCATATATTTATCCAAGTAGAGTTCTTTATTATGAGAAGGGATAATTGCCTTGAGTAGATGCGCAAGTAAAGTGTTAAATGTGTTTAAAGCCGAGTTATATAAAGTTTATATCCCTATTGATATTAGTGTAAACAGATCAAATATTTCTTTTTTATTCTCAATAGTCGTGTGTTATTAAGGGGGGGATGGCACACTCCTGGTGGCTGGTTAGGTTAAAAAAATGGAAAATATTCTATAAATTGTTTTGCTTGTTTGATTCTTCATGTGTTATTAAACTCCTCCAATTCTATACAGGTAACATATTGGTTTTGGTGCCAAAAATCCTAATTGATAAAGGTGACAATAGGTCAAAGTTTTTTTTTATGATTGTGACACCAGGACAGGCTCAAAAAAAATATCTACCCTCATCAGGCCTAGGCACGAAGAAAACATAAAGAGAAATAGAGATGGGGAATGTTGTGACTTGTCAGATGTGAAGGGATAATAAGACATGTGTAATGAATATCCAAGAATATTCGGTGTTGATGTAGGCAGAGAAAGAGAACCGTAACTGAAGGAAGACTTAACACCGAACTGTCCAGGACAGACTTATCTAAGTTAAGAGTTTGTATCTTAAACAAAACGCATGTACTAACACATTCACTTGAAAACGCACACACAGACACACATGTCTACGCACGCGTACACACACACACACATATTCAATCAAATCTTACAATTAACTCTCGATTTAAGGGGGAAAATCACACTAGTAAAAGAAAAAACACAGACACCTGAAAACACAGACGTAAATTCATATGCGCAAATACACTCATACTCACATTCATGTACACACACACATTCTCTCGCATTCATACAGTCATACGCACACTCGCATGCACACATGTATACATGGACACAAGTGTGTATGTAAACAATCACGAACAAATACGCCCATACACATATATGCACTCTCCTTTGAACGCACGCACACACATAGGCACACACACACACACACGCACACACATAGGCACACACACACACACACACACACACACACAATGGCATTACTATATAATTTCCAATTTCCAGGTAACTAAATCACGTATATAGAAAAGTCTTTTGAGAAATTCTCCTAATTAAAAAAATAAAAAGTTTGGAAATAAGATAAAAGACGACAGAATAATTCCATTTTAATAATCTTCAAAGTAACTTCCTTTACCGACATCAAAGTAGCACAATAAATATTAATGATTTACTGAGTATATATATATATATATATATATATATATATATATATATATATATATATATATATATATATATATATATATATATATATATATATATATATATATATATATATATATATATGTGTGTGTGTATATATAATTAAGGTGCAACTCTAGGGCTCAGTAGTTCAAACTCTGACAGTTGAACAAACACTTTGATTCATGCAGACAAAATCTATCTATGTACAAGTGTCATATTCCCCCTTATAAGGGAGGTGGCTGAGTCAAAGCGAGATACTTTGACTCTTTACGGGAAGAAGATACAGAGGAGGGGATTCCCAGTTCCCTCGCTCCTCCCCATTTGGTTTACTTTTACGACACGCAGGGGAACACGGGGGAAGTATTCTTGCCCCCCTCCCTCAGGGGGATTATGTTTGCCGTTTTATGTGGCACTATTAATCCCTTAAACTGAGTTGGACAGAGACAGGTTGGAGCTGAGGAACTAAGCCTAGATGGCCTCCCAAATGCCCAGCTGTGGGTTCGATTGCGGGGCTGTCACTTCCAAAGTCTTGTGGTTTAGCCACTGCGCTAAAGCGGTCTTCAATAATAATAATGATAATAATAATAATAATAATAATAATAATAATAATAATGATAATAATAATAATAGTGATAATAATAATAACAATAATAATAATAATAATAATAATAATAATAATAATAATAATAATAGTGATAATAGCAATAATAATAATAGTAATAATAGTAATAATAATAATAATAATAATAATAATAATAATAATAATAATAATAATAATAATAATAATAATAATAGTGATAACAATAATAATAATAATAATAATAATAATAATAATAATAATAATAATAATTTTAATAATAATAATAATAATAATAATAATAATAATAATAATAATAATAATAATAATAATAATAATAATAATAGTGATAACAACAATAATAATAATAATAATAATAATAATAATAATAATAATAATAATAAGTGAACAACTTTGCTGCAGTGGATATTGAACGTTGCTTGTACTAATAACAAGAGAGAGAGAAAAAGAATGTTGGGCCAAATATTACTTTTTATTTTATAAGTTTAGCAATGCGAAATTGAATAAGAAAATAAATGAATAAAAGTAATAATAATTGAATTGCAAATATGAATTTAATATAAATATATAATTAAGGATATTAATTGATATGTAAATAAATAAGAAAATAATAATCTCAGTTCATGTATGCAAACTATATTTGTGTCTGTATATATATATATATATATATATATATATATATATATATATATATATATATATATATATATATATATATATATATATATATATATATATATATATATATATATAAAATGAATAAATAGATACTTATATGTGAACGTACATAATATAGTGCATAAATAAATGAATATGATATCAAATGAACAAGTGATGAATGAAATAGGGATTTCAATATCCATCAGGAAAAAAAATTATTTTGGCAAAATATCGAAATTTGAAAATTTTTAGCATGAAAATATTTCAAAAATTCTCTTTTCCATGAGTTTCAAGAGTAAAAACTAGCTCAAGCTACATTGGAGAGAGAGAGAGAGAGAGAGAGAGAGAGAGAGAGAGAGAGAGAGAGAGAGAGAGGAGAGAGAGAGAGAGAGAGAGAGAGAGAGAGAGAGAGAGAGAGAGAGAGAGTTTGATGATTGGCTTTTATTTTGAGAGGGAAAAACGTGAGGAATGGATAGATAGAGAGATAGCTAGAGAGAGAGAGAGATATATAGATAGATAGATTGATAGATAGATAGATAGATAGATAGAGAGAGAGAGAGAGAGAGAGAGAGAGAGAGAGAGATTATTTTTATTTTATTTTATTAATTTATTGCGCCAAGGCGTCAGACATTACATGAGTTCATACAAATAATGCTTCAAATGGATACAAAATCAAGAGTTGAACATGGTTTACAGGGAGGTGTACATATTGATAAAACATTGCTGCATACTAACACACAACTCACAGTATGGCAGCACAGAGTACATTATATGCAAAAGTAAAGCTAAGAGAAACGCAGAATGCACAAACAGAATTATACAGCAACATACAGAAAATATATGTATAATTCAATATAATTAATGGCCACCAAAGTGAGGATAACGAGCAAAAATAACATCAAGGTTGTCATCATTAAGTAAAAATGAGCAGATCTGTATTAAGTTCTGACCTCGTGGTAAAACATCTCTCACTGTGGGGCACTGAAGACAATAGTGGTCAAGAGTGTTAGCATTAGGATGGTCGCATAGTTTACAGGAGGTGTACTGTGGCATATCTAGAGTCTGGGAGACCTGCCATAAAGGCCGATACCCCATTCTGAGCCGAGCACTAACTACATTGTTTTTCCGCACCATTAACCCGCGTCTGCGATACTTGTAGCGACTGTGAAGAAAGTGATCATGGTGCTGTATGGACACACTGTTGGCCCTCTCCGTGTCCCTGCGCTGGACCGTCATGGCAAACCCAGCTGAGTAGATGATGTTACGTAGGCATCGGAGGGAGGGCTCAGCGTCCACAGCATGCCCATCCAGCATACAGGCCGCCTTGGCAAGACGATCCGCTGTGTCGTTGCCAGTCAGCCCAATGTGGGATGGAGTCCAAACAAATGACACAACAAGAGAAGCATCCCGAGCGGCCGCGAGGCGACATAGTATATCTCCCACAGCACGAACACAGATAGGTCTTGGCGAGGATAGGGCTTGTAGGACCGATTGGGAGTCACAAATTATTACCCCATTCACTCGTCGTCGAACAAGGAGAGTCACGGCATCCAAGATGGCATTCAGTTCACAGTAGGTGGAGCTCGACGAGGTGGGTAGTCTACGGCCAATCCATGAATCAGCCGGCACAGGCGGCTCCATGGTGGGGGAAAACACAGCACATGCCGCCCTCCCATCTGCTTGCACAGAACCATCAACATAGACGTGGTGCGCTGCAGGGACAGACGTGGATACATCAGCGATAGTCTCCAGAGCTAACTGTCTCTGCAAGGGGGGATAGACATCCTTCGAGGTCGGTGTATATGTGACAGCGGGGAGGGGGACACGCCAGGGTGGTAAATCTGGGACAGCCGCCTGCACTGGCAGGTCGATGTCAAGGCCACGGAGAATGTCACTCACCACCCTGATAAGGTTATGACCTCCTGCTCGAAGTGGGAGCCTGGGTGCGTCTGGATCCAGGGATGTCCTCATGACAGCAGAGAAGTACGGAGCAAGAAAGGGGTAGTGAAGACACTTAACAGTAAAATAGGACACATTGGCATAAATCTTCTCCACAAGAGGGGGCAAGTTGAGCTCCAAGTGCATACTCACAATACGGGTAGAGAGAGAACATCCCAAGATAAATCTCATGACTCGATTCTGGAACTTTTCGAGTGGCTCGAGAGCTGGTCTAGGAAGTTGACACAAGGCAGGAGACAGATAGTCAACCACTGACCGAAGTAGTAGGATGTAGAGGGTCCTCGCCACTGGGATGGAGACTCCTGCAGCATTGTTGGCAAGCCACTTGACAGGTGCAAAGCGGGGCTCCAGACGGTCAAGAAGGCTCTTCACAAAGGGATGAATTCGTTGACGTGCAGGTATAGCTGGGGTGATCCGGACTGGTGCACCTAAATACGTGTACTGTGTGCAGTGAGGGATGACATTACCACCCATGGCGAATGCGGGCAGTGCTCTGCAGTTGCGTGAAGTAAAAATCCTGCTTTTTTCTGGGGAGATAATAAGGCCACAGGAGGTAGCAGACACGTAAAAATCATGGAGCATGTGCTGAAGGTCGTGAGTTGAGGTCGTGTGGATGCATATGTCGTCCGCATAGCAGGTAACTGTAGTACCGGGGATGACAGGAAGGAGGGAGAGTAGACGATGCATAAGGATATTGAATAGAAAAGGACTTAGCACACCCCCCTGAGGAGTACCCAGTTCAAACCGTTCATAGGAGCTATACGACCCTTTAAAAAGGACACTTGATGTTCTGTTGCAGAGATATCCCCGTATCCATTTCAGTATGTTCCCCCGAACTCCAAAGTCCACCAGCTGGTCAAGAATAATTTCCTTGTTGGCTATATCGAAGGCAGATTTGAGGTCCAGGAAGGCGACCACACTGGTGGGAGAAAGACGGGTGTATAGTTCAGCGAGGCAGTGATGTGTGCTCCGTTGTGGGAGGAAACCATAAAGACTGGGGGAGAGTTTATCCTGTAGGCGGTGCATGAGCCAGGCAAGAAGGATGCGTTCAAACACTTTGCTGAAGCAGGAGGTGAGGGAGATAGGCCTAAATTTGTCGGTTCCAGGTTTTGGTAGAGGAATAATAGTGCTTCTGGTCCAGGCAGAGGGCACATGCCCCAAGCAAAAGCAAAGATTGAAGAGCTGCAGTAGGGGGTTACCAGGAACTTTCTGAAGAAGACGGAGAACTTGATATGTAAGACCATCCTCCCCAGGGGCAGTATCCTTAATCCTAGCAAGAGCACGTCGTAGTTCATCCTCTGTGAATAGGATGTCATCCTCTTCATCCGTCTGTAGTAATGCACCCATTAGGCGGAGGTTACGAACACTGCGGTGGGTGGAGAGTGCCTCTTGAACGTTCCCGGGAAGGTTGCAAGTTTGTGACTGTGCTGACCAGGTAGTAATGAGGTCCTGAGCGTACTCAAGTGGACTGTGGTGTAGAGCACAGGTGGGTTTCTTCTTGACAGCCTTCCTTATAAGATGCCACATAGTCCCAGCGCTAGTCTGATGGTTAATACTATCCGTAAATTTCTGCCAATACTCCGTGTGCACGCACTTCTGCAGGGCAACCAGATCATCCCTCGCCAACTGATATTGGTGCAGGTGGTTAGGGGTGGGCTGTCTTTGAAAGGAGAGTCCAGCATCCACAGCTGTCCTTTCCGCCTGGGCAATACGCTGATCCAAAGTCCAGGAATGGGCCTCAGGGCGACGTGGAACGTGTGGTCTGAGAATATAATGCGTGTAGAAGTCATGTGTAGAATCCACCAGTGAGTTGTATAAGCTGTCTGGAGAAAGGAGATCAAAAGTGGGAAGGAGGTGAGAGATAAAGGAAATATAAGTGGGGCAGTATTTGGGAGGGATAGAGATGCGGGTGCGGTGATGGGGGAGGGTAGCTGGAGTCTGAAGTATGGAGTATTTCAGGCTAAGGGCAACATGGTCAGAAAAGAGAGAAGGGATAGAAGAGCAGGAGACATTAGGTACCACAAGGCCAGCTGTGAGAATGTGATCTACAGTACCCCCACGAGCGTGTGTGGCACCACCAGTATCCCAGCGGTAGCGGCGGATGTAGTCGAGCAGAGGCTTGCCACCGCGATTGGGAGTGGGAGATGAGTCACCAAGGGCGGGGTGTCTGGCGTTAAAATCCCCCATATAGATCATTCCACTGTCTGTAGGTATTGGAAGGGCTGGTAGATTAATCACACCTGGGGCAGAGTAGACATTGCACAATCGAAGAGTACCATTCCCGACAGTGATTTCAAAGAGCTGAAAGGTCATATCAACTTGTGCAGAAGAACCAAGGAGCATGTGAGGTATGGAGGAATGAATGTAGGTAATGAGTCCTCTTCTGGTATAATGCACATATGAAACATACCCTGTGAGCATAGGAGCCTCCTCCCCTGGTGGAGCACCACCAGGAAAAGCCTCTTGTATGAAAATAACTTGCGGATGATGACGATAAACATAGGCTCTAAGTGCAGTGAGTTTAGGAGAGTGTCTAATTCCAAAGGCATTCCAAGAGATGGCATGAAATTGTATGCGACTAGCGAATCTTATTCTTATTTTTGCGGAAGGCAGAAGTGGGCGGGGCACTGTCAGATAGAGCATGGGATGAAGAAGACCTGGGCTGCACATCAGTCAACTTCTCAAGGTGGGAGGCGACCTTATTAAACTTGTCAGTGAGAGTCGTGATGGTGTCAACAACAGCATGATGAGACTTGACCAAACTTGCGAGAGTCCTTTCCATTGTATCTTGCTGGGTGACCATACTGTCAATGCGGGCACCTATGGTATCAAGGCGAGCTGTGAGAGCTGTACAGCGGGACTCCAGGGTAGCAACAGCCTTACGGAGAGCAATGATGTCAGCAGAGTCAGGAGGACGTAGAGAGGAAGGTGCGGCGATGGGCGGTGGCGGGGGCAGTGGAGCGCGCTCTGGTGGTGTGGCATGAGACCGTCTAGCACAGCCATGCCAGACGTTGACCCCAGGCATGTTGCACCGAACACACTTCCACTGCGAAGTGTCCGGCGGAGGCTGAGACGTGGATCCAGAAGCAGTATCACAAGCAGCTGCAGCAGCAGATGAGGCAGGTATGCGGTGCGGGCAGGAGCGTGTGTCATGGGCAGCAGCACACCACGCACATCTGGCCGGAGCAGAACAATAGCGTGAGATATGGCCAATACCCCAGCATTTAAAACACCAAGGCTGCTCGTCCTTCATCCTGCGCAATTCACAGGAAGGGAGGCAAAGGAGAAAGGAAAACTCAACGACTGGTGGGGGTGGTTCAGGGAGACTCCAGGTGATGACAATACGATTGATAGGCTCCCCGTCCTGAAGGAACCGTCGAGCAGTGTGCACTCCTGGTAGCTCCTTGGCAAGGGAAGGGTCAAGTGCAATAGGGTAGCGAGTAACGAGGTATGTTGGGAACTTACGGGGCCGCTCAATTGAGTCCTGAATATCGCAACGTAGAGAAAGAAAATCCCCACTCGTGACCCTGTCAATGATGTCCTTGCGACGCCTCGAGATGTAGACAAAGCGTGATGTAACCGAAGACATCTTCACCTCAGCCAGCTCCCGATTGAGACGAAAAGTTTTGGTGACATCAGTAAGCCAACGAAGCTTCACTTCACTGGAGGGATTTTCTTGGAAGCCCAGCTTGACATAATCTGCCCGAGGAGCAAAGGCTGGGGCAGCAGATGGGAGCGATGAGAGTGCAGCTGACTGGAGTGATGAAGAGGTAGCTGAAGGAGGTAACAAAGGTACAGCAGGAGGAAGAGGGCAGGGCAGGGAACTGCCAGAGGTTGCATGTGGAACAGCATCCTTGTCTGTCTTGTGAGTTTTGGCAGCAGGCGACGTTGAGGCACTGCTGGAATCAGACTCATGGTCTATGGGGCGTTTAGAGGAGGCAGAGTTCAGTAGTTGAGGATGAGGGTGAGAGCACATAACCCCAGCTGGTGGCTGCTGATGTCTACATGGTGAAAGAGGAGGCCAATCCCAGATATCCTGGCCATCCTCGTCACACAGGGCTATGTCGGCCTCGATATCCGCCAAGGAGGATGGTCCAGAATAGTCCATGATATCCGGTGAGGTGGCAACACTAGCTTGGAGAGACGTCAACGAGAGGGGGAAGCAACATGACGTCACCCCACGTCGTACTGCGCATGCGCAAATCCCAGTCCGCCAAACGAATGGGGTCTTACCACTGGCAGATAGCTTTTTCTCGAAACTACAGACTAAGTCCAAAAAGACCCCAAAAAGCACTGTTGACACTAAAATGATGTCTGTATCTTACTATGAATCTCGCCACGGTGAGGAATCAAACTGCGCTGTAGAACCCTCAGAAATCAGCAATAACTGTAGAGATTACTCAGTCGTCGTCCTCTTCCGAAAAATGGCGGGACACACTCAGAGAGAGAGAGAGAGAGAGAGAGAGAGAGAGAGAGAGAGAGAGAGAGTTTGATGACTGGATTTTTTTAAGAGAGAGAAATATATATATATATATATATATATATATATATATATATATATATATATATATATATATATATATATATATATATATAGAGAGAGAGAGAGAGAGAGAGAGAGAGAGAGAGAGAGAGAGAGAGAGAGAGAGAGAGAGAGAGAGAGAGAGAGTTTGATGACTTGCTTTTAGAATGAGAGTAGTAAAGAGGGAGGAAGATTAAAACAAGAAAGAATTATGATTGGGAAAAAGAAGAGATTGAAAATGGAAAAGAAAGTCTAAAAGAGGGGAAAAGAAGAAAGACGCACAAGAGTCAATAAATGAGAGAGAGAGAGAGAGAAAGAGATAGATAGATAGATAGATAGATAGATAGATAGATAGAGAGAGAGAGAGAGAGAGAGAGAGAGAGAGAGAGAGAGAGAGAGAGAGAGAAATCAGTTAAAATCCTGTTGTATTTATAAATTTTGGTTTAAGAATTACCCCTGTGATGTGTTCCTTTTATATATATATATATATATATATATATATATATATATATATATATATATATATATATATATATATATATATATATATATATATATATATATTACGGCATAAGTAATATATAAAAATTAAATAAAAGAATAGCTTTTACCTGTCGGAGATTCGAACATATAGCACACTTAAAATGCATCATAATACATATGACATTAACGGCTTGTAACTCCTCGAGTCAGCTAGGGAATGAACACGCTGAGCTGTATGTCTCTATGTTCATTTTACTTGCTCTCCCTCAAACGTCACTCCACTTCCTCCTGGCTAGAGTTTTCCGCATTAAAGTCTCACCTATATGTACCTATATGGTTGGTCAGAGTGGTGTAGGTTCGATGACTTGGCAAATTATGTATGCATATAAATTTGAAATGCCTTTATTATTATTGTTATTATTATTATTATTATTATTATTATTATTATTATTATTATTATTATTATTATTATTATACAGCCAAGGTATATGTATGTATGTATTATTATCATTATTATTATTATTATTATTATTATTATTATTATTATTATTATTCCAATACCTTCATTTGAATAGCATAAAACGGTGATATTTTTTTATCTCTTTGATTAACGATCATTAATAATGGGCTAACACAGGGTCATTAAGATAATGATGATTAGGTGATTAAAGATATTAATGATCGTTTAACATAGTTTAATCAAGATCATCAGTTGGGTTCCGGCTGATAATTATTATAATTAATTATATTTAACGATGCATTCACGTGATATATGTAAGGTTACAGACTCTTTATAAAAAGAGCCAGAATATACTTAATTTGTAGACTTCATTCAAATATAATCAGATAAAATATGTCTAGCAGCCAACCAGTCTGTCAGTTTAACTGAACAGAATCTCACACTATCTATATGTAAAGGGGGGTTTACACGGTCAAACGGTTTGGCGAACGCGGTTCGACAGACAAGTGTTTGAAGTGATATTCGAACGTGTGAACGGGGTATTTGGTTGTCGAACGCGTTCGACAAATGTGTTCGACGACCAAATACCCCGTTCACACGTTCGAACATCACTTCAAACACTTGTCTGTCGAACCGCGTTCGACGAACCGTTTGACCGTGTAAACCCCCCTTCAAGGCATAGTCGCTACTTTCTTCGCCGAAGTCGCTTGTAGTCACTATAACAAGGCATGGTCGCTACTATCTTCGGCAAAGTCGCTTGTAGTCACTATAACAAGGCATGGTCGCTACTATCTTCGCCAAAGTCGCTTGTAGTCACTATAACAAGGCATGGTCGCTACTGTCTTCGCCAGAGTCGCTTTTAGTCACTATAACAAGGCATGTTCGCTATATATATATATATATATATATATATATATATATATATATATATATATATATATATATATATATATATATATATATATATATATATATATATATATATATATATATATATATAATATATATAATAACACTGAACTGTTAACATACAGTCTAAAATGGATGGAAAAGCCCATTGTTTTATTTAATGGGCTTTTCCTTCCATATATATATATATATATATATATATATATATATATATATATATATATATATATATATATATATATATATATATATATATATATATATATATATATATATATATATACACTCCCATTCTTCTTTACACCTGGAGTAGATTGGACTGTGGGAGAAAATAATAATAATAATAATAATAATAATAATAATAATAATAATAATAATAATAATTATTATTATTATTATTATTATTATTATTATTATTATTATTATTATTATTATTATAAATAATTCAAAATGTAATCATCAAATACCTTATATATTTACTTGTACAGTATTTATTAAAAGGATTTGGGTTAGGTTAGTTATCTTAGGGTAAAGTTACGTTCATTAAGATATTGTGTAAGGATGTCTCCCAGAAAAACACTAGATTGAATGCGCGCATTCAGTCTTTTGTACATAGATGAAACAATAAAAAAAATATATATAACAATATGGTTCTTAAAACATAAATGAATATCTGAGTCACCGTAAAATGTCGTAAATTCTAATAATATCATCTTGAAAAACACTGGGATTAATGTTTATACGTGCGTGATGGTGTTTGTGTATGTGCTTATTTTATGCTGAGATTTTTGTAAGTGTATGCTTGTAGTGTAATAATCACCTCTTCTCTCAAATCACAGATGTTCTACCTGCATATATATATATATATATATATATATATATATATATATATATATATATATATATATATATATATATATATATATATATATATATATATATATATATATATATATATATCCAAAAAGCCAAAATCTCCTTTTAAAAGGAGGGGGTTAGCGGAGTCAAAACAAAAAATCTGTCTATTTGTTGGAGTAAAATACAAAAGAGTGGATTCCCAGTCCAGTCCCCTCTTCTTTATCGATATCCACCCATGAGGGTATCCGGGCCTTAGTTGACCCACAGGTAGGATCGTCTGGTTACATCTGTAAATATAAGGGGAAACATGGGTATTCTGGTCAGAATTAATAGTCTCCTTCGATTCTGAGATGCCTTGTAGAGAGGAGGAGGAAAGTCGAAATAGGATAGGGGTAAAGAAGGGAGAGGTGATGGCACCGCATGTCAAGGCATCCCATCTACTGAGACATTATTTCAGGAATTCACATTGGTCACAGTACCCCATCCCCATTGCGATGTGCACTTTGAGTTCGGCGGCTTTACCCACACCTCATCTCCAATCTGAATGGAACCTGCCCCTTCGTCTTCTTTATCCGTCTTTGGTACCTTGCTTGGATGTCGCCACTCATACTTGAAGACAGCTTTCTGTGTGGCACAGTTCCTTCATCCTGACCCGACCTAGGGGACTAATATACCAGAAAACTGCTTCCAATGGCGACACCTGAGCCCTCTCCCCCATGGCCTTGATTGTTCGATGATGTAGCTCCACAATTCCATTCCCACTAGGCCAATACGCAGCTCTAAAATAGCGGTTGATATTCCATTTGTCAAGCATCTCCTTCAAAACCTGTGATCTAAAGGCTGTAGTGTTGTCTACCAATGCTTCATCAACAGGCCCCCTTTCTGAAAACAACCCATTCAACATTCCTGCAATTTCCTCTCCATTTTCTGCTCTTAGCTCTCTCCAAATGGCCACTCTGCCTGGTCCATAATCAACCATAGACAAATACACACCTTGCCTGTAGTGTGTTATGCCAATCTCTTCCAGTTGTCTTCCACTCTAAGCAACCCAGTCTCATGCGCAACTGGCAGAGGATCGATCTACTGGCACTTGTCGCATTGCCTAACTACTTGCCGGATCTTGTCTCTTGTGATTTCTGGATCAACCTTCCTTGCTACAAACAGAGTCCTATCGACTCCCATGTGGTGCATTCGATGAAAGTCCTCCACACTTGGCACTTCTGTACAACATACTCTGACCTCCTCTGACATCTTATCCGGAATTCCTAACCAGGCCTTCCTCACCCTAGTTAACCTTGTTCTTCTCCAATGGCACAAAACATAGGCGCAACTCTATCCCAAACTCCTCTATCAGCTCTCGCAAGGTTCCCAGGCAGCTCTTAGCTATCATTTTCGAGGCTCCCTTCGTCTGAATCCTGTGGTCTGCTGCTACAGTCGACTTCAACCAACCAAATACTGTCGCCGAGTCCATCTTCACCTCAACATCTCGCAGTCCCCACATCACAGCTAGATTGACTCCTTTCATTACAGCATCCAACTCCACCACGTTTATATGGTTATAGTCCTCTTTCTTCCTCAATCATGCACCATCCTCCACAGTCTCATTGTCCATCTCTAATATTACTCCTGTGACAAAACTGCTTGCATCGCACCACACGACACCCTTACCTGACTTCGGGGCATGCCACCTCCCTCCCACTGAGTCCTCTTGTTTCATTCTCCATATAATCTCTTGCAGCATCTCCATTGTTGCTGCCCGACCTTGTCTTCCCATCTGATGCCCTCTACTCTCCTCTTTATGTAACTACAAGCTCCTACTCCTACTCCTACTTAAGTCTTGCTGCACTTCCGGAATCTCATTACTGCTACGGAAAATGAGTTCTTCATTCTTCCCTCTTTCCAATCTCAGACCCAAAGCAGTTCCCCCTTCCAATGGCTCAGGTGGTTTCGTAGCCAGCCCATACAGACGCAGCTGCTCCAAAACTTCCGATACACTAACCTTGGTCTCTTCTACCAGTTCGGTTTTGCATCACGGACTCCCTTTTCTACCAAGGGCTAGGACGGGTGCCTTCATGTGAAGGACTTGTTTTAGCAGTTGTAATCGTTACCCTAAGTGCACCCCCTTGCTAACCTCAGACTGTGACGGGGCACGAGCCCTCGACCTGATGCTTCAGAGTCGCGGACGCTACCGTTTGAGCCACGGTGACTTGTCTCTTCTACCAGTATATCGTCTATATATGAGTTTGTGGCCACTTCCACCCCTTTCCTCTTGCTTAATACTGTCTTGATAATCTTGGTCATGATTGTTGGTGCTGAACTTAGTCCGAAGCCCAGCCTCGTCAGGCAGTATGTCCTTCCTCCATAATTCACGAGTTGGTACTTCCACAGCTTCTCTGCAACGTGGACTTGCAGGTAAGCCGACTTCAGATCAACTATAGCAGAGGCCCCACTCATCTGCCTCCACTCCCTCAGTGTCTCACTGCAAATATCAGTAGTGTCATCTCCAGTGTGAGACAATGTATTGGTTAAGTTCGCGGTAGTCCAGTACTGGCCGAACTTTGTTCTTGTTAGCTAAGCCACCGCCATCAGTGGTAGCACTCCACATTCTACTCCCGTCCCCCATGGCACCAGTATACCTTCATCGATCCACCTCTTCACCTCTCGGTCAAATTCTTTCCTAATATGCTCTGTCAATGCACTTTCATTGCAGCCCACCTTGTTCTTTAACACCGGCAGCCCCTCTTTCAACTACCACTCCACCACCCACTTAGTACCGTCATACTCTGCAATGTAATCCTTGTACATGATCTTGCACAGACTGGCCTTCTATTCAATGGCTAGCTCTCTTATCAACTTCCCATTTTCCTTGGCTTTCACTTTTCCTGCCACCCTTTCCAGCCCTGCATTCACAACTGTCACTGCACACCTTATCCTGCATCTCGCTACTTATGAAATGTTCACTGGTACCGGCACATTGCCAAAAACTACAAAGCCATCACGGAATTGTCACACCACCCAGTCTATTAATCATAACTCTATCAACTTATTAGGAATCCATATAGCCTCTAACTCGTCTTGGAGGAACCACATAATCCAAATTTCTAAATCTTCATCCAAAATATTTGGGGGTTTTGTTTCGATTTTGTCATTACTTTTCCTCTTTGCAGTTACTTAAACTTTACAAAGGTCTTATCCGTCCCTGCTTAGAATACTGCTCACACATCTGGGGTGCTTCTTCTTATACTTATCTTCTTGATAAGGTTGCATCTAAGGCAGTCAGACTCATTAATGATCCTTCTCTTACTTCTAATCTGGATTCTCTCTCTCTTCGCCGAAAGGTATCTTCCCTTTCGCTTTTCTATTGCTACTACTTCCATCGCTGCTCTGATGAGTTGGCGTGTTGCAGCCCTCATCCACTGCCGAGGCTGCGTAACACTTGCCAAGCGGCCTCATCTCACAGGTACTGTGTGGAGATTTGTAGCTCGCGGATTGGTAAGTGCAGCGACTGCTGCTTCCCATCTACCTCCAGAATCTGGAACTCTCTTGCTCCTTCCGTCTTTCCTAATTCTTATGACCTTTCATCCTTCAAAAAGCAGATCTATCGTCACCTCAGGGCC
>JAXCGZ010019414.1:0-7500 GCA_037179515.1 Halocaridina rubra | reverse complement strand
ATTGGGAGTTGAATTAAATGCGAAAAAAAACCACGAGTGAGGTTGGGGAATCTGTAATATGAACATAGTGGCATTCAGATAGAATACGTTCATTCCTAAGTATAGCAGATATAAGCTATAAGGTCTGATTCCTTTTAACCTTCTGTGGTGTAGTTGGTAGCGCCTTGACTTAGTAATTAATAGTCCTAGATTCAAGTCCCGGTCGGGGTAAAAAAGATTCATGTTTTCACATTTGTAATGTGCTTATTTGGTTATATATATATATATATATATATATATATATATATATATATATATATATATATATATATATATATATATATATATATATATATATATGTATGTATGTATGTATCTATGTATGTTTGTATTTATGTATGCATGTATATACTTTTGTTTTTACCGGTAAATTTCAATGTGAATGAATAAATATCATACATGCATGAATGATAATGGCCGCAGTCCTCCTTGTAAGGGGATGTCCGAATCAAAGCACACTTTCACCAGGAGCTAATATACCTTAATAATTGTTCTTAATTCTTTTGGGATAAATGGCTCCCACAATTTTCCCTCCACCCAAAGGGTAAATGAACAAGGAGCTGTAACCTAGAGACCCAACAGGCATAGCTGAAGTTTGTCCACCGTGTCATCTAATGACATCCCCCACAACTACCAGTTCCACTGTAATGTTTTAGCAGATGCGAGACCTGTCTCTGGCCTTCGTCACCTATAACCATTTTTTCTCCACTCACTCCTATCTCTTATACTCTCTCTTCCCTGCTCTACTGACTTACCATGTGCATTTAATTCTCTTTTAACCCACATCCATCCATCTTATTCTAGGTCTTCCTTTTGGCCTTATTTCACTTTCTTCTACTCTCAACACTCTCTTTGCCAGGGGTTCATCCATTCTCTCCATATGTCCAAACCTTCTTAGCACTCTTTGATGCAGCTTATCCAACATAAATACATACATACATTAGTGTATAGTTTGGTGTTACACAGAGCTTAAAATTCCTAATCACGAATAACTTTGTAAAGGGCATAGTGAGAGAGAGTGAGAGAGAGAGAGAGAGAGAGAGAGAGAGAGAGAGAGAGAGAGAGAGAGAGAGAGAGAGGAGAGATAGATAGATAAATAGATAGTCAAATACAAACACACACACACACTCACACACACACACACACACACACACACACACACACACACACACACACACACACACACACACACACACACACACACACACACACATATATATATATATATATATATATATATATATATATATATATATATATATATATATATATATAGAGAGAGAGAGAGAGAGAGAGAGAGAGAGAGAGAGAGAGAGAGAGAGAGAGAGATTGAGTTTGGGTGTAAGGAGGGATCTAGTGGGCGTAAAGAAAGAAACCAAAAAACTTCTTAAATAGAACACACACAAAAAATAATAATCACACTATTCCATTAGGTAATGACGTCATTTATTTCACTTTCAAATTAGATATAGGTTCATGAGTGTATATATGTATGAGTGTGTTGATATTTGTATATGCGTATGTATGTATGTATGTATATACGTACGTACGTATATATATATATATATATATATATATATATATATATATATATATATATATATATATATATATATATATATATATATATATGTACGTGTGTCGGTATGTAGGTATACATATATGTAGTTACGTCTGTACGTATGTCTGTATATGTATTTTTCCACCTACAAGTATTCATTTCCTTTCTCACTACGTAAATGTTTGAGATTTTTCTTGAAGAAGAAGTATATGTATTTTTAAAGAATTTACTTGGTATTAAAGAAGTGTGTGTGTGTGTGTGTGTGTGCGTAAGTGTATATGTGTGCGAGTCTGTGTTTAATTTATATTATTTTAGATTTTTCATTTTGAGTTCGAAATATTTTATGTTTATTATATTTATTACTATTATTATTATTATTATTATTATTATTATTATTATTATTATTATTATTATTCTTGATTTTCCTTTTTTTTTCATTAATAATAATAATAATAATAATAATAATAATAATAATAATAATAATAATAATAATAATAATAATAATAATAATAATAATAATGAATAGAGCTGCCTTCGTCGTGACAGACAGTCATAGCTGCTGGAGGCTTTGATGCTTGCATGGGCTAAAGATAAGGAAAAAGTGCCTAGCCCAATTTGCACTATCCATCCTCTCGACGCTGCTAATAACCTTTTGGACACCAAGCAGCGTTACGTGAAGATACCAGAGGATGGTATGGAACATTACTCCGTATCAACTGCCTTTGGGTCTCTCCCTCCAGATTTCTTTTCAGAGTTAACTCCCCAAACCTTTCACACTCCCGTGTGTGCCTGCAAGGCAGCAGGGATAAATGTAGGTACTACCACGTACTGTCATGATAATAATAATAATAATAATAATAATAATAATAATAATAATAATAATAATAATAATAATAATAATAATAATAATAATAATAATAATAATAATAATAGTAATAATGATAATAACCATCATCATCATCATCATCATCATCATCAGATCTATATGCATCAGCAATTTTTCCCCTTATAAGGGATGTGGCTGAGTCAAGGCAAAATACTCTCTCTGACTCTCTGGGGAGAGAATATAAAGAGGAAGGGGATTCTTAATCCCCTCGCTCCGCCCCGGTTAGTCGACTCTTACGACCCGCAGGAAAATACGGAAGATTTATTCTAGCCCCCTCAGGAGAAATAATAATAATAATAATAATAACACCAATAATAGCTATCCTGATAGTGCTACTACTACTAATTCAATTATTACTGCTAATAATAATAATAATAATAATGATGATAATAATAATAAAAATAATATATATTAAATAATAATAATGATAATAATAATAATAATAATAATAATAATAATAATAATAATAATAATAATAATAATAATAAATAATAATAATAATAATAATAATAATAGTAATAATAATAATAACAACAACAACAATAATAGCCATACTACTACTACTATTACTACTTCTACTACGACTGCTAATAATAATAATAATGATAATGATAATAATAATAAATAATCATAATAGTAATAATCATCATCATCATCATCATAATTACCACGTAAGCCAACAAATTTCTCTCTCTCTCTCTCTCTCTCTCCCTCTCTCCTTGCAGCCCTCCTCTCTCCCTGTTGACACAGGTAATGAATGTGTGTGTGCCACGCCGAGAGAACGTAAGCTACGCAATTAAGAGAAACTCCTATTTGCACAGCCCAAGTAGCGAACGACGCATTATTTTATGCTCTTCAGACGCCTGCCCAACGCCTCATTAAGTAAGGAGAGAGAGAGAGAGAGAGAGAGAGAGAGAGAGAGAGAGAGAGAGAGAGAGAGAGAGACTTAAGACCTGTGCTTATATAGAAGAAACGAAATATTTGATATAATTATGATGAATAATAGAGTACAATATATATATATATATATATATATATATATATATATATATATATATATATATATATATATATATATATATATATATATATATATATATATATATTCATTCTTTATTTCAAAAGAGCGTCTATATTTCTTTTTGATTAACCAGGAGACAATAGCTTTTTTTTTCTTTTACTTAGTTAAGAGAGAGAGAAAGTATCGTATTTCTTTTGTTTGCGAGATTTTTCGGAAAGGATGTTAATACTCAGTGATTTTTTCTGAATTGTATCACGTGTCTTGGAAGCTTCCAGACACGAAGAAATATATATATTTATATATATATATATATATATATATATATATATATATATATATATATATATATATATATATATATATATATATATATATTATATATATACATATATATATATATATATATATATATATATATATATATATATATAAATATATATATATATTTATTTATTTATTTATGTGTGTGTGTGTATGTGTATTTTAAAATGTAGTTGAATTTTGCTTTGTGTGGTAACTATGATTGTCGGTCCCCACAGCAGAATAAATTTACCCACTTTCACTGCGGGTGACCCAAAGAGTGGTGTTTGTCTTTGTATATGTGCATTTCTCTCATTGTATTTACCTAATTGTTGTTACAGGAAAGAGCCACATGGTCAGAGCTCCTTGTCTCCTGATCGGTTTAATCTTTTCTGACTGACACTTATATCTCTCCTTGAAACTCTGAATGCAAGTAGCATTTACTGTTTTCTCTCTTAGCGCATTCCAGTTTCAACTACTCTTACACTAAAAAATTTCCTTCTTACTCCTTGGAAAAAAAATTTCTCGCGACGCTTCAAACTATGGCCTCTTGTTCTAGAGCCAGCCATATCAAAATATCGATCCCTATCCACTTTGTCAAAACCATGAAGGAATTTAAAAACCGTCACCATATCCCCCGTCTCCTTCTAGTTTCTAGTGATGGTAGTTCCAACTCCCTCATCCTTTTCTTATAGCTGAGGTTATGCATGTCTGTAACCAGCTTTTTAATATATCTCTGAACTTCCTTCAGATTATTTATATGGTTTTTCAAGTGTGGATTCCAAGAGTGGGGGGTGCATATTCAAACTTTGGCTTCACATAAGTTACATAAATGTTTCTGAACATTTCCTTGTGCCTAATGTCCACCCTTATTTGTACATATGTGTGTGTGTGTGTGTGTGTGTGCGTGTGTGTGATTGTAGGTGTGTGTACGTATGTGTATATGGTGGAGAGTTGTGGTGATCTTCTATTCTCAAGAACCTAAGATGTGTGACGTGGGAAAATTGTCGTCTGTTGAATAGGAGTGTGGCTTGACTCGGCCACCTTCTTCCAAGGGTGATTAAGGCCATTATATATATATATATATATATATATATATATATATATATATATATATATATATATATATATATATAATATATATATATGTATGTATATATGTATGTATGTATGTATGTATGTACGTGTGTGTGTTTCTTTAATTTATTTTGAAATCTTGAAAAAGTTTATATATTTTTTGTTTGTTAACAAGGAGAGTATTTTTACAGTTAAATTAATAATTGTTTAGATTTTTTTTATTATTATTTGTATAGAGTATATCAAGGTCTTTTTCTGACTGAGATCGTATTTGATTTTGTAGAATTTTTTTTTTTTCTTTTATTCATTGTAAAAAAAAATTCTATTTGTCCTCTTCTTTTTGTCTTCTTTTTCTTTTTATTTTTCTTTATCTTCTTCTCTTTCTTCTTTTCCACCTTTTCTACTTTTTCTTTTACTTCCTCTTATTCATCTTTATCTCTTGCTTCTTTGGTTGTTATTATTGCTGTTGCCATTATTATTATTATTATTATGATTATTATTATTATTATTATTATTATTATTATTATTATTATTATTATTATTATTATTATTATCAATAACATTTAATAGTTATTGTTGCTTTTGTTGATGATGATGTTTTTTGTTTTTGTTGCTGTTATCACCATTTGTATTTGCTCTCTCTCTCTCTCTCTCTCTCTCTCTCTCTCTCTCTCTCTCTCTCTCTCTCTCTCTCTCTCTCTCTCTCTCCTCTCTCTCTCTCTCTCCTCTCTCTCTCCCTCTCTCTCTCTCTCTCTCTCTCTCTCTCTCTCCTAACATCATTGGTTTGGAATACCTGTGGAGAGGCAAAGCTTTTACGCCATAAGGGTCAAATTACCTGTATTAAGGCAGGAAAATTGGGTCTTATGAGAAGGACGAAGAATGTCTTAAAAAAAATGAGATTGAAAAATAAAAATAAAATGTAATAAATAAAGTCACAAAGAAAATGAAATAACGTATAATAAGAAACAGATGTTATAATAATAAATGGAATTAAGAAAAAAAAATTGGATTACGCAAACAGATAGAAAGGGAAAAAAGAGCAAAAATAACAAGAAAAACTAAACAGAAAACAGGAATAATTAGAAAAAAAACAGAAATAGAAACACGGAATAACAGGAGAAATGGGAAAAATTAAGGAAGAAAAAATGGAAAAAACACTTAATGTAACAAAAGGAAAATGGAAATAGCAGACAACTAACGAGGAAAAATTAGGTAATATCATAAAAGGCAGAAATAAAAGAGAGTGACTTAAGGAAAATTAAGTAAATAACAGGAGAAATAGGAAAAATTAAGGAAGAAAAAATGGAAAAAACACTTAATGTAACAAAAGGAAAATGAAAATAGCAGACAACTCATAAGGAAAAATTAGGTAAAATCAGAAAAGGCAGAAATAAGCGAGAATGACGTAAGGAAAATTAAGTAAATAACAGGAGAAATAGGAAAAATTAAGGAAGAAAAAATGGAAAAAAACACTTAATGTAACAAATGGAAAATGGAAATTGCAGACAACTACTAAGAAAAAATTAGGTAAAATCAGAAAAGGCAGAAATAAGCGAGAGTGACGTAAGGAAAATTAATTAAATAAAAGGAGAAATAGGAAAAATTAAGGAAGAAAAAATGGAAAAAACACTTAATGTAACAAAAGGAAAATGGAAATAGCACACAACTCATGAGGAAAAATTAGGTAAAATCAGAAAAGGCAGAAATAAACGAGAGTGACGTAAGGAAAATTAATTAAATAAAAGGAGAAATAGGAAAAATTAAGGAAGAAAAAATGGAAAAAACACTTAATGTAACAAAAGGAAAATGGAAATAGCACACAACTCATGAGGAAAAATTAGGTAAAATCAGAAAAGGCAGAAATAAACGAGAGTGACGTAAGGAAAATTAATTAAATAAAAGGAGAAATAGGAAAAATTAAAGAAGAAAAAAATGTAACAAAAGGAAAATGGAAATAGCACACAACTCATGAGGAAAAATTAGGTAAAATCAGAAAAGGCAGAAATAAAAGAGAGTGACGTAAGGAAAATTAAATAAATAAAAGGAGAAATATTAAAAATTAGGGAAGAAAAAATGGAAAAACTCATGAGGAAAAATTAGGTAAAATCAGAAAAGGCAGAAATAAAAGAGAGTGACGTAAGGAAAATTAAATAAATAACAGAAAAAATAGAAAAACAGAAATGAACACAGAGAATAAACAGAAGAACAAGAAAAATCAAGATAAAAACTAAACAAGAAAGACTAAAGAAAATAGCGATTTATTTGGAAATAAAGAGACAGATAAAATGAGAATAAAAACAGGAAAAATCAAATAATTTGTGGAGAAAAATAAAAAAAAATTGGAATTGTCGACAATTAAAAAAAATGGATGAAAATTAGAAAAATGATAATTGGGGAAAATATTACAAAAGAATTATAGAAAGAACAAATATAGATAATAATAAAAGGACGAACAGAAGAAATACAGAAAAAGGGCAGAAAAAAATGAAATCGGAAGAAAAGAAACTATAGATGAAGATAATACAGATAGATATAGATATAGATAATACAGATAAAGGAAATATAGATCAAACAGAATTTACAGAAAAGCTGGAAAAAAAAAATAAAAAAATAAAA
>JAXCGZ010019413.1:27500-58011 GCA_037179515.1 Halocaridina rubra | reverse complement strand
ACCCCGAGGGAAGTTATAACAAGAAACGTCCTTATGGTAGAGGTTGGCCTGGAAAGTAGGAACTAGGTTCAGTGCACTACCCATCAAGACAGGGTACATAAGCCCAATCATTGCCACAGCTGGGGCTTTTCCATTGTAGTATTTGCAATCCAGGTTAATGACACAGCAGCGTCGTATTTGGGGTGTTCCTTCAGCAACCCGCACACGAACGACTTTGCTGGTAAAATCTTCATCCCTGACGAATCTCTCGTCAACAAATATGCCATTGGCCCCTGTGTCAAGGGCTATCTCAGCTTCCACACCATTTATGGTTTCTAGGCATTTTGGGATCATTTCCAGATCATCATGTTCGATGAATTCCACATTGGCAAGTTTGTGTGGTGGTTCCTCGGCATTTTCCTCATTGGCCCTTTCTGGCCTAATTTCTACAGCATGGGCCACGTGCGTGGCCAGATGGCTTTGTGGGCCGCCGCTGTGTGAGGGAGCGTGGTGGCTCTTAGAGTTTTGCTGAAAACCCTGGGAAGGAGGAGCAGAGTAATGGCCTTTGCCTCTGAACTGCTGAGGCTTAGGTCTTACTGAATTATCCTTTTTGAGTGTGGGTGCATTGCCGTAATAAGGCTTTGGAATGTAAGGAGGATGTGCTGGACGATGTGAGTTCTGCGAGGGGCACTTGTGCTTCCCGTTCCTATGATCTCCTTTCCGGTGAGAATTATGGCTTGCTGCGGGGGAGATACAACTCTGAGGACGAACCTTGGAATCGGCCCTTCTTGCCCTCATAACATCACAGAGACGTACTCCAGGCTGGTTGTGCTGGAGGTACTCGTCCACAGCAGCTAGACTTTTCTCGTAGTCGATCTCATCCTTAAGCTGAGTCCTTACATATGCAACAACATCTGGAGGAAGTTCATTGGCAATTGCATCAAACATCAAGAACGCATACAACTTCTCACGAGGACACTTTGCAACCCGTAACCAATCATTAAAGAGGCAAGCCTTGCGTTTGCCAAAGGTACTACAGTTCTCCTCCTTCAACGGGAAAGCAGAAAGATACCTAGCACGACACTCAGCTGGTGAAAGGTTCTGTGAGGCCAGGAGTGTGCTTTTAACTTTCTCATAGTCCCTCAGTTGCATTTGGTCGAGTTCACTGACCAGGGCGAGCAGACGGGGTGGCATGAAGGTTAGCAGCCAACGACTCTACTCAAACTCTGTGCCTTCGTTAACTGCCGCAAGACTTTCGAAAGAGCGGATGTAAGTATCAAGCGGTTGCCTGCCGTCATCCTCGTACTTTGGTATTGGGGAGGGCCTCTCCCGAGGCTGGTTCCCATTTCCAGTTGAAAGACCACTGTCTGGGAATCCCGCTTGAAGCCGAGCAAGCGCAAGCTCATGTTCACGTTGTGCTTGTGCCTCCTCACGTTGTGCTTGTGCCTCCTCACGTTGTGCTTGTGCCTCCTCACGTTGTGCTTGTGCCTCATCACTTGCTCTCTTCTCCAGCTTATCTCGGCGTTCAACCATCTTCTCATGAGCCCATTCGAAGAGCTTCTGCTCTGGGGAAAGACCGTATCTCTCACCCCTAGCAATCATTGTGGCCAGGTAACGCTCCTCATCGAATGTTTCGATGGTTTCCATGTTTGTTTCCTGTGCCTGCCTGGTTGCCATGGTGGTTTCCTAAACAGTCAATAACGCAGTGCCAAAACAACCACACAAAAAAACAAATCTCTAAAATACAGTAGTAGAAAAGAAAAATGAAAGAACCACACAACACCAAAGAGAAAAAAAAAATCAACACCACAGTTCAAACTTAAACATAAAAGTGATCTCAAAACCTCACCATAAAAGTGACTCAAAATACAAACAAGTGCAACAGCAGCAAAATGTTGCAAAACAGTGCATGAAACACTGGTAATACAGAATGGCAGTCGTGCCTGCTTAACAGCAATATGTGGCAGTACCTGCGGTAATCGTGCAAATGAAAGGAATGAGCAACACAATCAAGTGCAACAGCAACAAAATGTTGCAAAACAGTGCATGAAACACTGGTAATGCAGAATGGCAGTCGTGCCTGCTTAACAGCAATACGTGGCAGTACCTGCGGTTATGGTGCAAATGAAAGGAATGAGTAACAACGAATTTTACCGACTAGCACCCAGTGCATGAGAGTACAAACAAGTACAGTATAGCGGTCGTGCCTGCGTATGAGCGCATATATGGCAGTACCCACAAATAAAAAGTCGTAAGTAATACGAACAAGTACAGTATAGCGGTCGTGCCTGCGTATGAGCGCGTATATGGCAGTACCCACAAATAAAATGTTGTAAGTAATACGAACAAGTACAGTATAGTGGTCGTGCCTGCGTATGAGCGCGTATATGGCAGTACCCACAAATAAAATGTCGTAAGTAATACGAACAAGTACAGTATAGCGGTCGTGCCTGCGTATGAGCGCGTATATGGCAGTACCCACAAATAAAATGTCGTAAGTAAAATTCTGGAGTGTTACCAAAAGGGCACAGATCGTATGCAAAATACACCAACGATAAGCTAACAGCTTACTAGGCAGCCATATTACACATTTCTACTAGTAATGAGAAAATTTATTTTCAAGTGACAACTCAGACACATGAAAGGCTTTGCCTAGGCTCGATAAATGACACCAAAATTTTTCTTCCAATATATGAGCAGTCAATGCTTGAATATAAAACACAATTATAAGCAAAAATACTTAATATGCTTTCTCCCAATTCCTAAATCCCAAGGAAATATAAACAATTCCTAACAAGTATCACCCTTTAACGGATATATAAAACACGAATGCTTTAAAACTCAATCTTATCACGCAAATAAATGAAATTTTAATTAACACGTCTTCTCGTCATGCAAAATTTCTTAAGTCTGTTACCACATAATCTCATGTAGATTTCCTGAAATATTGTTTACCACATGGGAAACAAGAAAATATTAGTTACCATAATTAATATTGAAAATAAAGAAAAATTTCTTATCCGCAACGTCTCTAGCGCGAAAATTTTCGTGTGCAGCTTAAGATTCATTCATTTCAATAATCGAGCCAATGGTAATCGGGTTTCATGTGCAATCTTAAAAAGCAAAATAAAAATAAACTTATACAATCAGTCTGTCTGTTCGGGTCCCTGTTCGGGCGCCAATCTTGTTGGGGTTTAGGATGCTAGAGTGTTGTTAAGATTCTGTTTTACTAAGGGGACTCAAAGTACCGAGCTCGGTTAAGAGCTCACAAACAGACAGGACAGATATTTGTACTTGAACACCCCATCTCTATTACCATTAGTCGGTTAAATGAAACTCAGAATTCAACTTTCTTTTAATTTTGGAAATGCAATGACATTAAAAGAATTGAATTAAATTTCTCAAATTAAATTTTATGAAATGCTGCCTCGAATCCCGGAGGTGGTGAGCACGATTTCGTTTCCCGGCACCACGGACGTATGCCAAGACTTTGGCCTCAACTCGCTGATTACCTCTGTCACACAGGCAGAGTAGAATACAGGACACTGCAATTTCAGAAACAGAAATGACACACTGTTTATGATGGGAAACTGAAAGCATGAGCACACATATAATGAGTTTCCAATGTCATTCTACTGGATAAAAATATATTGGTTATTCACAGCTAACCAGGAATATTTATGCTACCATAATAGCATACAAAACCATTAATTCTTTACTGGTTTTAAAGGAAAACAATATATTCACAATAAATGAAAAATAAGCAAGACAAATACAGTACTGTATGTATTCCTTAAATTGTGTGTAACCACAAAAGTTGCAATGCTTATTACTGATTAACAATTGATATGGTAAAACACTCTATTTAGGATAAAGGAAGAATCTACGAGATAGATACATTATTCATTCACTTTTGGTTATCAAGAACTTTGCAATGAAAAAAAAGGGTGCAAAACCACCTTTTGAGGTATTTGCAACTTATAACTCAAAACACTTTATCCCCAACATATGAAGAATTAGCAAGATAAATATGGTATGCATTCATTAAATTGTGGTTAACAAGAAATATTTGCAAAGCCAACAGGGTAAAATTACCTTCTAATTATTTGCAGTTTATATAGCAAATAGCTTTATTGACGAGTTTTTGACGTAAAACACTTTATTTACGATGATAGAAAGGGGTGAAATGAAATTAGAATTTATTAGGAAAAGAGATAGATTTTTACGGGCTCATAACCAGTCTTCAGAGGATGAGATTTTCGTTTATCACATTCAATGAAAAGAAACTTCTTAGCAATGTATATCAGCTGTAATTTACAGGTTAAGGAATTAACTTTGGCATGTGAGATTCCAGTTTGGTAATCTACAAAATTTCGTGTGTATGGGAATGGAATCTGAGAATAAAAATCCATAAGATTTATCCAGCAACGAATGTAACTAATTCTCGAAAATAAACCAATTTGCTTGACCCACGAGCTTTACCATACACTATCCCTCACCTTGTTGTGCTAGATGAATTCCTGTGAAGATGCCACGTAATTAAGATTTGAAATAAACTTAGACTGCTCAGGCCAAATGTTGCCTCTGGGCAGTCTCGGCGCCAAAAGAGGGCGTCTCATTGTCCCTCCTAGTGAGTTCATCTGTAGGATACATTTCTAGAGCAGTAACTGGCTCTGATATCATTTTAAGGACTATTTTAGTTGTGGTCCCTGGCAGGCAATTATAGCAGAGATGCAAGGGAGAGACAGTATTTTTAGGTGCAACAAGTGGAAGCAAATAAAATAAAACGAGAATAATAATGAAAAGTTAGGTTACTGGTAAACAAGCTCATAATTTTCTTGGCTCGTAGCAGACAGAAAATAGGAGCAGCCTTTATATCGGGGCTATACTTCTACACGTACAAGAAGAGTAAATAAGGTATATTTAAAATTAGCTATAAGCTAAAATACAAATTGCATATAATCATAATCTGCAAAAGTCAAGAAGTGGGAATTAATTTTTTAGTTAGAAAATAACAGTTATGTTACTAATTTATTTAATAAAGGCATCTAACAGCCTCTGGTGACTTTGAGCGAAACACTCTGTCACAAAAGAGATAGCCAGAAACTGTCTTGGAAGCCTTAAATTTCACTATATTTTGGGTGCCTCACTCACATACTCTCTGCAAATCGGAGTTGAGAGTAGAAGAAAGAATGATACGAGACTGATCATGGGTAGCAGATGAAGACTGTAAAGAAAAGGCAGAGGAAAAATGAAGGGTAGAATCGTTGACAAGGTGTGAAGAAGAGAGTAGGATGGGGACTGAAGATCATTGATTGTGACAGAGTGTTTTGCTCAAAGTCACCAGAGGCTGTTAGATGCCTTATTAATTAATTTAGTAACTTAACTGTCATTTTTCTAACAACAAAAAAATAAGTCCCACTTCTTGACTTTTGCAGATTATGATTATTTGCAATTTATATTTTAGCTTATAGCTAATTTTAAATATACCTTATTTACTCTTCTTGTACGTGTAGAAGTATAGTCCCAATATAAAGGCTGCTCCTACATTTTTCCACCTCTTCACTGAACTCACCAGATAAGTTTTGTTTACAATTTTCTTATTATAAAAATTGTTCTTGCTGATAATTTTGTTATAAATTTGATCTTGCTGTTATGTCATTAGCCTGTCTAGATATATCAGTAGCTTCTTTATTATTTGAGTACTTAAATTCCATCTCCTACGAGTAAAGAACGTTCTGGAGATTGTTTACCAGTAACCTAACTTTTCATTATTATTCTCGTTTTCTCTTATTTGCTTCCACTTGTTGCACCTAAAAATACTGTCTCTCCCTTGTATCTCTGCTATAATTGCTTGCCAGGGACCACCACTAAAGTAGTTCTTAAATGATATCAGAGCCAGTTACTGCTCTAGAAATGTATCCTACAGATGAACTCACTAGGAGGGACAATGAGGCGTCCTCTTTTGGCGCCGAGACAGCCCAGAGGCAACATCTCGCCTGAGCAGTCTAAGTTTATTTCAAACCTTATTTACGTGGCATCTTCACAGGAATTCATCTGGCACAACAAGTGTCCTCTATTCTACTCTGCCTGTGTGACAGAGGTAATCGTCGAGTTGAGGCCAAAGTCTTGGCATACGTCCGTTTTGCCAGGAAACGAAATCATGCTCACCACCTCCGGGATTCGAGGCAGCATTTCATTAAATTTAATTTGAGAAATTTAATTCAATTCTTTTAATGTCATTGCATTTCCAAAATTAAAAGAAAGTTGAATTCTGAGTTTCATTTAACTGAGCCATGGCAAAATGAATGGAGTGTTCAAGTACAAATATCTGTCCTGTCTGTTTGTGAGCTCTTAACCGAGTTCAGTACTTTGATCCCCTTAGTAAAACAGAATCTTAACAACACTCAACCATACTAACCCCCAACAAGGTTGGCGCCCGAACAGGGACCCGAACAGACAGACTGATTTTATAAATTTATTTTTATTTTGCTTTTTAACATTGCACATGAAACCCGATTACCATTGGCTCGATTATTGAAATGAATGAATCTTAGGCTGCACATGAAAATCTTCGCGCTAGAGACGTTGCGGATCAGAAATTTTTTTTATTTTCAAAATTAATTATGGTAACTAATATTTTCTTGTCTCCCATGTGGAAAACAATATTTCAGGAAATCTACATGAGATTATGTGGTAGCAGAAATAAGAAATTTTGCATGACAAGAAGACGTGTTATTTAAAATTTCATTTATTTGCGTGATAAGATTGAGTTTAAAGCATTCGTGTTTTAAATATCCGTTAAAGGGTGATACTTGTCAAGAATTGTTTATATTTCCTTGGGATTTAGGAATTGGGAGAAAGCATATTCAGTATTTTTGCTTATAATTGTGTTTTATATTCAAGCATTGACTGCTCATAGATTGGGAAGAAAAACTTTGGTGTCATTTATCGAGCCTAGGCTAAGCCTTTCATGTGTCTGAGTTGTCACTTGAAAATAAATTTTCTCATTACTAGTAGACATGTGTAATATGGCTGCCTAGTAAGCTGTTAGCGTATCTTTAGTGTATTTTGCATAGGATCTGTGCCCTTTTGGCAACACTCCAGAATTTTACTTACGACATTTTATTTGTGGGTACTGCCATATATGCGCTCATACGCAGGCACGACCGCTATACTGTACTTGTTTGTATTACTTGCGACATTTTATCTGTGGGTACTGCCATATACTCGCTCATACGCAGGCACGACAGCTATACTGTACTTGTTTGTACTCTCTGGCACTGGGTGCTAGTCGGTAAAATTCGTTGTTGCTCATTCCTTCCATTTGCACCATAACCGCAGGTGCTGCCACGTATTACTGTTGAGCAGGCACGACTGCCATCCTGTATTACCAGTGTTTCATGCACTGTGCAACATTTTGTTGCTGTTGCACTTGATTGTGTTGCTCATTCCTTTCATTTGCACGATAACCGCAGGTACTGCCACATATTGCTGTTAAGCAGGCACGACTGCCATTCTGTATTACAGTGTTTTATGCACAGTTTTGCAACATTTTGCTGCTGTTGCACTTGATTGTATTTTGAGTCACTTTAATGGTGAGGTTTTGAGATCACTTTTACATTTAAGTTTGAACTTTGGCGTTGATTTTTTTTTTCGCTCCTTGGTGTTGTGTGGTTCTTTCATTTTTTTTCTATGATTGTAGAGATTTGTTTTTTTAGTGGTTGTTTTGGCACTTCCTTATTGACTGTTTAGGAAACTACCATGGAAACCAGGCAGTCACAGGAAACAAACATGGAAACCATCGAAACATTCGATGAAGAGCGTTACATGGACATGATGATTGCTAGGGGTGAGAGATACGGTCTTTCCCCAGGGCAGAAGCTCTTCGAATGGGCTCATAAGAAGATGGTTAAACGCCGAGATAAGCTGGAGAAGAGAGCAAGTAATGAGGCACAAGCACAACGTGATGAGGCACAAGCACAACGTGATGAGGCACAAACACAACATGAGGAGGCACAAGCACAACGTGATCATGAGCTTGCGCTTGCTAGGCTTCATGCGGGATTCCCAGACAGTGGTCTTTCAACTGGAAATGGAGACCAGCCTCGTGAGAGGCCCTCCCCAATACCGAAATACAAAGACGATGGCAGGCAACTGCTTGATACTTACATCCGCTCTTTCGAAAGTCTTGCGGCAGTTAACGAAGGCACAGAGGCTGAGAAGTGTCGTTGGCTGCTAGCCTCCATGCCACCCCGTCTGCTCGCCCTGGTCAATGAACTCGACCAAATGCAACTGAGGGACTATGAGAAAGTTAAAAGCACACTCCTGGCCTCACAGAACTTTTCACCAGGTGAGTGTCGTACTAGATATATTTCTGCTTTCCCATTGAAGGAGGAGAACTGTAGTACCTTTGGCAAATGCAAGGCTCGCCTCTTTAATGATTGGTTACGAGCTGCAAAGTGTCCTCGTGAGAAGTTGTATGCATTCTTGATGTTTGATGCAATTGCCAATGAACTTCCTCCAGATGTTGTTGCATACGTAAGGACTCAGCTTAAGGATGAGATCGACTACGAGAAAAGCTTAGCCGCTGTGGACGAGTACCTCCAGCACAACCAGCCTGGAGTACGTCTCTGTGATGTTATGAGGGCAAGAAGGGCTGATTCCAAGGTTCGTCCTCAGAGTTGTATCTCCCCCGCAGCAAGCCATGATTCTCACCGGAAAGGAGATCATAGGAACATGAAGCACAAGGGCCCCTTGAAGAACTCACATCGTCCAGCACATCCTCCTTACACTCCAAAACCTTATTACAGCAATGCACCCACACTCAAGAAGGATAACTCAGTAAGACCTAAGCCTCAGCAGTTTAGAGGGAAAGGCCATTACTATGCTCCTCCTTCCCAGGGTTTTCAGCAAAACTCTAAAAGCCACCACCCTCCCTCACACAGCGGCGGCCCACAAAGCCATCCGGCCATGCACATGGCCCATGCTGTAGAAATAAGGCCAGAAAGGGCCACTGAGGATAACGCCAAGTAACCTACGTACAAACTTGCCAATGTGGAACTCAGCAAATGGGGTAATCCACAGGTGATCCCAAAATGTCTAGGAACTATAAATGGTGTGGAAGTTGAGATAGCCCTCGACACAGGGGCCAATGGCATATTTGATGACAAGAGATTCGTCAGGGATGAAGATTATACCGGCAAAGTCATTCGTGTGCAGGTTGCTGAAGGAACACCCCAAATACGTCGCTGCTGTGTCATTAGCCTGGATTGCAAATACTACAAGGGAAAAGCCCCAGCTGTGGCAATGATTAGGCTTATGTACCCTGTCTTGATGGGTCATGCACTGAACCTAGTTCCTACTTTCCAGGCCACCCTCTACCATAAGGACATTTCTCGTTATAACTTCTCTCGGGGGAAGTCACATGAAGCCATTTCAGCAGCAACTCCTGGCCTCGATGCCAAGAATATGGATGATTCTCCGACTGACTCCGTTGAGTCTGCTGCAGTCAGTACACGTAATGTGGAACGCGGAGAGTTTCCCCCTCCTTTACCAGATGATGCAACTCTAGAGCCATTGAAGTCCCATCCAGACTTTGCCAAATTGCAGCAAGACTGCCCCAGCCTCAAACGCTGGATGCAGCAGGCTACCGAGGGAAGGGCCCTCATGGTGAGAGGAGGAGGCCAGATCACTTACGCCCTTGAAGATGGAGTACTTCGTAGGCATGTGACTAAAGATGGCCACACCTTTAAACAATTGGTGGTGCCCACTTCGTTGCGCCGCCAGGCTATGTATGTGGCACATCCTTTACCTCTGAGTGGACACAGAGGCAAGGCAAAAACTCGGCATGTCCTTCAGAAGGCTTTTGCATGGCCAAACATGTATGCCGAGGTAGACAGATATGTAGGCTCCTGCCCTGTCTGTCAATCCACCTCTATGGCACCGGTACCGAAAGTTCCCATGGGGATAACTAAGCTTTCAATGAAGCCATTTTCCAAGGTCGCTATTGACATATTAGGTCTTATTAATCCAGCTTCGTCCACGGGGAAACAGTTCCTCCTGGTATATGTCGACCTGGCAACAAGGTACCTAGATGCAGTGCAACTGTCTTCTATCACAACTGAAGCAGTCGCTCATGCCCTATTTGAAATCTGCTCCAGGGTTGGTTTTCCTAAGCAGGTCACTTCTGACAATGGAAGTCAGTTTACAAGTAGGCACTCTGAGGCTTTCTGTATCCTTTTAGAAATGAAGCACATTCGTACGAGTGTCTATCATGCCCAATCAAATGGAGCATGCGAACGCTATAACGGGACATTGAAGCGATGTTTGCGCAAGCTAGTGATAGATATACCTAGGCAGTGGGACAAGTACGTCCCTGCTGCACTTTTCTCCTTCAGAGACACGCCCCACGACACTACTGGATACTCGCCTTTCGAGATGATTTATGGTCATAAGGTCAGAGGCCCAGTAGAATTCTTGGCAAAATGTTGGGATTCACCTACCATCGAAGATGACGATAGGGACATCCATGAGCATATTTTGAAGTTTTCGCCTCTCCTCAAAAGGGCTTGGAAAACTGCACAATTAGCCATTAAGGGTCACCAGCAGACTGCCAAGCTCCTCTTTGACAAGCGTGCCCGGCGTCGTGCCCTGACACCCGGAGATCGAGCTCTGTTACTTCTTCCAACAGATACCCGCAAACTAATGCTACGCTGGAAAGGACCGTACACTGTGGTACACCGGGTGACCCCTGACAATTATGTGCTAAATGTTCATGGCAATAACCGGAAATACCACATTAACCAGCTGAAGCTTTATTGTGAGGACCCGGAGGCCCACAGGGATCCTGCGCTGGCACTCCCAGCAACCCCTATAGATGCCCCCAGCATCAACAGAACCTCTGAGGCTGCAGCAACACAGGTGCTCCATTATAGCCACCCCTTACTTCCTATATTGGAATACTCCATCCTTGCAGTGGAGACAGACTTACGGGAGTGGAGTTTTACGGAAGAAGCCCCTCTGGCCGCAGCCACCGCCCTTGCAATTGAAGACATGAGCTTAGCTTTTGATGATGGTAAGGATCCTGCCATTCCCACACACCGAAAGAAAAGTGTGAGTAATTGCATTATTAACTCCAGACTGCAACCGAGTCAACGGGAACAGCTGAACAAGCTATTAGAGGACTATGAGAACGTCTTCAACGACCTCCCAGGCATTACCGCTACCCTTGAGCATCATGTCAGATTGACTGACCCAGAGCCATTTCGGCATTCCTATGGTCTTCCCCACCAGCTGTCCGTGCGGCTGAAGGAAGATCTTGACACTTGGGTCCGCCTCGGAATAGTTGAAAAGAGCATTTCACCTTGGTGTTCGCCGTTACTGGCAGTGCGTAAGCGAGATGGCCGTCACAGGTTCTGCCTTGACTGTCGTAAGCTTAACTCCCGTACCATCATTGATGGAGAGCCCATTGCTGACGCCGAGCATATTTTCTCGTTGCTCTCCCAAGCCCGTTACCTGTCCAAGTTGAATCTGGCCAGTGGATTTTGGCAAGTCCCGTTGAGCGAGACTACCAAGCCTCTTACAGCCTTTTCCACAAGATATGGTCTATACCAGTTCAGGGTCATGCCTTTTGGTATGGTAAATGCCCCTGGCTGCTTCAGCAGACTCATGAGGATAGTTCTACAGGATCTCGACAATGCTTCATGCTTTATAGACGACATCCTGGTGCATTCTCAGGATTGGTCATCGCACCTCGAGACTCTCCGCAGAGTTCTCACTCATCTGAACCAGCATGGACTTCATTTAAAGCCTTCCAAATGTGAGATTGGTTTCACACAATTGCAGTATTTCAGCCATTGCTTGCAGCTTCCTAATAAGTCTCCCATGTGGAACAGTGTCAAATGCTTTCTGGAAGTCTAGGAATATGCAATCTGCCCAGCCCTCTCTTATCTGTAAGATTCGGCTTACCTCAGCATAAAATTCTAATAAGTTTGTTACTGTTAATCTACCTTCTCTGAAGCCATGTTGTCTCACTGACAAAATGTTGAAGGATTCCAAGTGAAGAGAGATGTGTTTCCTTAGTAATTTCTCCATAACTTTGCAAACTATGCTGGTCAAGGAAACTGGTCTATTGTTCAGACCCGTATCCCTCCTTCCCTTTTTGAAGATAGGTATCACGTTTACTTGTTTCCAGCATCTTGGAATTTCCCCTGACTCCAGTGACTTTTTAAATATGATACTTAGTGCCTCTGATATTGAGCTTGCGCATTTTTTAAGTACATGAGGGGATATGTCACCAGGACCTGTTGCTTTATAAACATCTAACTCCATCAGCACTTTGCATACCTCTGTGGCTGTAAGGTTGATGTCCTCTAATACCGGCCCTTGAGCTTCTATCTCTGCAATCTGAGGGGGTGGGGTATTTTCTACTGTAAATACTGACTGAAATTCCTTGTTCAGTTCTTTGCAGATCTCTTCATCCGTCTCAGTGATGCTTCCATCCTCTCTCTTAAGCCTTAAAACCCGTTATTTTACCTTCAGTTTTCCTCTGATAAAGCTGTGGAAAAGCTTGGGATTTTCTTTAGCCTTCCTGGTGATGTCCCTCTTATAGTCTCTCTCTGCCTCTCTTCTTTTACTTAGGTAGTAATATCTTGCTCTTTTGTAGGTTTGCCAAGCATTTATGTTTTTTCTCCTCTTATACCTTTTCCAGCATTTGTCTCTCAACTCCTTAGCTCATTTACACTCATTATCAAACCATTTCTCTCTGGCATGAATTACACCTACTTTGGTGAAAGGCGTGCAGCTATCTGCTATCTTCCCATATTTCTCACAAAAGATATCATATATTTCTTGTACAGATTTTCTGTAAAATAAGGTTCTCCAGTCAATAACTGCAAAAAGCTCCTTCATTTTGATGTAATCACCTTTCGGATAGTAACTTCTCCTGTCCTCAGTGCCTCTACTCTCAGGCAGAATATCTTCAATGATATCTCCATCAACAACACACAGTGGTCACTCTTTCCAATTGGTGGTTCATACTCAATTTTTTTCAATATCCAACACATTATCTGTGAATACTAGATCAAGTAGTGATGGCTCATCCCCACCCCTGGCCCTCTTTGGTTCCATTACATGTTGGTGTAGGAAATTCCCTTGTACGCAATCTAGGAATCTTGCCCCGAATGAGTCCTCACCACTGTGTGGGTCAAGATTTATCCAATCTATCTCTTTATGATTAAAATCTCTCATAATCAAAATCCTACATTTTCTCTTCTGTGCCATGTTAACAACTGAGTTTATGACTTCAATAGTACCTATATGATTTTCCTCATAAACTTGTAGCCTATTTTGGTTCCTAGATGTTTTATATACAACAGTTATTATAATGCTCTCTGACCCAGTATTTATGCGAGCAACAGGAAATTCCTTGAACTTACTTTCTATAACCAAGTTTATTTCTTCAACTTGAATCCTTTCACTTATGAGCAGTGCTATCCCTCCACCAGTCCTCTCAGATCTATCAACCCTTAATATTCTGAAGCCCTTAGGAAAACCTGTGACACTGTTTATGTCCTCACTCAACTTAGTCTCTGTAATTACTACTATATCTGCCTTACTGCTGTGAATCCTATCTTTTAATTCTACTGCCTTACCAGCTAATCCATCAGCATTTGTGTGATTACCTAATTGTGATTACCTAATTGTGTTTACGGGAAAGAGCCCAAAGCTCGTATCTTCCCGTCTCCTCTTTGGTTCCATTTTATACTTAGTGATACTTATCATACCTGTCCTTAAAACTATGGATGAGATAGCATTAACTACCTCCTTGCTTAGCAAATTCCAATTATCAACTACTCTTATACTGAAAAAGTATTTCCTTACATCCTGCAAAAAAGTTTTCTTACGAAACTTCAAACTATGACCTCTAGTTCTAGAGCCAGCCATATCAAAATATCGCTCCCTATCCACTCTATCATAACCATGAAGGAATTTAAAGACTGTCACCATATCCCCCCTCACTCTTCTAGCTTCGAGTGATGGTAAGTCTAATTCCCTCAGCCTCTCATCATAACTGAGATTGCGTATTTCTGGCATCAGTTTCGTGGCATGTCTTTGAACTTTTTCAAGCTTAGCTATGTGCTTTTTCAAGTGCGGATTCCAAAAGGGGGCTGCATATTCGAGTTTTGGCCTCACATAGGTTACATAAATATTTCTAAACATTTCCTTGTCCATGTGCCTGAAGGCTACCCTTACATTTGATAAGAATGCATATGCTGCCCTTACTATGCCATTTATATGTATTTCTGGAGACAAATCTGCCAGTATGTTTACTCCTAGATCTCTCTCATTTTCTGTCTCTTGAAGTTGTACTCCAGCCACCGAGTAGTCAAGCTTGGGCCTTCTTGCACTTGTACCCATTCTCATTACCTTACATTTTGAAGTATTGAATTTCATTAGCCACTTTTCTGACCACTCATGCAGATTATTTAGATCCTCCTGAAGTTCTCTACCATTGTTCTCGTTTTTTACTTTCTTCACAATCTTTGCATCATCTGCAAACATATTCATGAATGAATTTACAGACTCTGGTAGGTCATTTACATATACAAGGAACAAAAGTGGCCCTAAAACTGAACCCTGTGGAACTCCAAAACTAACTCTTCTCCATTCAGACACTGAGTGTCTTACTCTAACCCTCTGTTCCCTTCCTTCTAAGTAAGTTTTTATCCATTCCAAAACATTTCCACCTATTCTAGCCATTGATTGCAGCTTCCTAATAAGTCTAACATGTGGAACAGTGTCAAACGCTTTCTGGAAGTCTAGGAATATGCAATCTGCCCAGCCCTCTCTTTCCTGTAAGATTTGGCTTACCTCATCATAAAATTCTAATAAGTTTGTTACTGTTGATCTACCTTCTCTGAAGCCATGTTGCCTCACTGACAAAAAGTTGAAGGATTCCAAGTGAAGAGAGATATGTTTCCTTAGTAGTTTCTCCATAACTTTGCAAACTATGCTGGTCAAGGAAACTGGTCTATAGTTCAGAGCCGTATCCCTCCTTCCCTTTTTGAAGATAGGTATCACATTTGCTTGTTTCCAGCATCTTGGAATCTCCCCCGACTCCAGTGACTCCTTAAATATGATACTTAGTGCCACTGATATTGTGTTTGCGCATATTTTATGCACATGAGGGGATATGTCATCAGGACCTGTAGCTTTATGAACATCTAAATCCATCAGCGCTTTGCATACCTCTGTGGCTGTAAGGTTGATGTTCTCTAATACCGGCCCTTGAGCTTCTATCACTGCAATCTGAGGGGGTAGGGTATTTTCTACTGTAAATACTGACTGAAACTCCTTGTTCAATTCTTTGCAGATCTCTTCATCCGTCTCAGTGATGCTTCCATTCGCTCTCTTTAGCCTTAAAACCTGTTCTTTTACCTTCAGTTTTCCTCTGATAAAGCTGTGGAAAAGCTTGGGATTTTCTTTAGCCTTCCTGGTGATGTCCCTCTCATAGTCTTTCTCTGCCTCTCTCCTTTTACTTGGGTAGTCATTTCTTGCTCTTTTGTAGGTTTGCCAGGCATTTATGTTTTTTCTCCTCCTATACCTTTTCCAGCATTTGTCTCTCCACTCCTTAGCTCTTTTACACTCATTATCGAACCATTTCTCTCTGGCATGAATTACACCTACTTTGGTGACAGGTATGCAGCAATCTACTATCTTCCCATATTTCTCACAAAAGATGTCATACATTTCTTGTACAGATTTGTTGTAAAATAAGGTTCTCCAGTCAATAACTGCAAAAAGCTCATTCATTTTGATGTAATCTCCTTTCGGATAGTTCCTCCTCATGTCCTCAGTGCCTTCTTAATGAGGCCGCATCCCCTGATCTTTTGTCATTATCTTCTTTATCTCCTCTTTGTCTGGATGAGCTCTGAAATGAAAATTTTTCTTCTCTTCTTCATTTCTTTCCTCATTTAACCTTCTTGCCTCTTGCAACAAGTTTTTGATCTTTCCCATCTCTTCCTGTGTTCTGTATCGTCTAATGTACACTTCTTTGAATTCTTGAAGGTCTTTTAGACTTTTTTTCTCATCAATATATCCCTACATGTTTCCCCTCTCTCAAAGGATACTTTTGTTGGTCTCGGCTTTCCTTCCCTCGAATATTTGCCTAGTTGGTGAATGTTTGCAATATCCTCAGGACCACAAACTACTCCAAGCTTTCTTATCAGGTCTATAACCCTAGCTTTATTTTCTTCAAGTCTCCCCTGCCATGTTGGCTTCTGGGATTTGCGTATGCCTGAGATTACCACTGTCTTCTCTTTATCAAGTGCCTGTTTTATCAGTGGATTTACCCTTTCCATCACAACGTCTTTCATTTTTTTGATTACTGTCTCTTTATAGTCAACTGTTTGTATGCTTCCCAGTGCCACCACCTTTACAGCCTCTTTTACTGCCACATTCCCCTTTAGTGCATCAGCAAAGGAAGTTTTCATGGCATCATGTTCCATATTCAGCTCCTGGAACTCTTTTCTAAACTGTTCAATGTTTTCCTTAATTTAGACATTCCAAGTTGCAATCCTATCTCTCTCAGAAGAGAGCAGTGAACTAACATCTAATTCATTTAGGTTGTCATTCAGCTGTTTGTTTTTATCTTCTTGTTTAGAAATTCTGGTTTCTAGTTCACTCTTTTCCCCTTCTAGCTTCTTTATTCGTTTTTCTAGTTCCTTTCTCTCCTGTCTTTAATTTTTTCGATTACTGTCTCTTTATAGTCAACTGTTTGTATGTTTTCCAGTGCCACCACCTTTACAGCCTCTTTTACTGCCACATTCCCCTTTAGTGCATCAGCAAAGGAAGTTTTCATGGCATCATGTTCCATATTCAATGTTTTCCTTAATTTAGACATTCTAAGCTGCAGTCCTATCTCTCTCAGAAGAGAGCAGTGAACTAACATCTAATTCATTTAGGTTGTCATTCAGCTGTTTGTTTTTATCTTCTTGTTTAGAAATTCTGGTTTCTAGTTCACTATTTTCCCCTTCCAGCTTTTTTATTCATTTTTCTAGTTCCTTACTCTCCTGTCTTTCATTTTTTCGATTACTGTCTCTTTATAGGCAACTGTTTGTATGTTTTCCAGTGCCACCACCTTTACAGCCTCTTTTACTGCCACATTCCCCTTTAGTGCATCAGCAAAGGAAGTTTTCATGGCATCATATTCCATATTCAGCTCCTGGAACTCTTTTCTAAACTGTTCAATGTTTTCCTTAATTTAGACATTCCAAGCTGCAATCCTCTCTCTCTCAGAAGAGAGCAGTGAACTAACATCTAATTCATTTAGGGTGTCATTCAGCTGTTTATTTTTATCTTCTTGTTTAGAAATTCTGGTTTCTAGTTCACTCTTTTCCCCTTCCAGCTTCTTTATTCGTTTTTCTAGTTCCTTTCTCTCCTGTCTTTCATTTTTTCGATTACTGTCTCTTTATAGGCAACTGTTTGTATGTTTTCCAGTGCCACCACCTTTACAGCCTCTTTTACTGCCACATTCCCCTTTATTGCATCAGCAAAGGAAGTTTTCATGGCATCATGTTCCATATTCAATGTTTTCCTTAATTTAGACATTCCAAGCTGCAATCCTATCTCTCTCAGAAGAGAGCAGTGAACTAACATCTAATTCATTTAGGCTGTCATTCAGCTGTTTGTTTTTATCTTCTTGTTTAGAAATTCTGGTTTCTAGTTCACTCTTTTCCCCTTCCAGCTTCTTTATTCGTTTTTCTAGTTCCTTTCTCTCCTGTCTTTCATTTTTTCGATTACTGTCTCTTTATAGGCAACTGTTTGTATGTTTTCCAGTGCCACCACCTTTACAGCCTCTTTTACTGCCACATTCCCCTTTAGTGCATCAGCAAAGGAAGTTTTCATGGCATCATGTTCCATATTCAGCTCCTGGAACTCTTTTCTAAACTGTTCAATGTTTTCCTTAATTTAGACATTCCAAGCTGCAATCCTATCTTTCTCAGAAGAGAGCAGTGAACTAACATCTAATTCAGTTAGGTTGTCATTCAGCTGTTTGTTTTTATCTTCTTGTTTAGAAATTCTAGTTTCTAGTTCACTCTTTTCCCCTTCCAGCTTCTTTATTCTTTTTCTAGTTCCTTTCTCTCCTGCCCTTGTGCTTTATTTGCTTCCTCCAAAAGTCTTATTTCCTCTCTGAGTGTTTCATTCTCTTTCATTTCTCTATGCATATTCCGAATTTTATCATCAAGGCTTATAACCATTGCCTCTAAATCCTTGATTTTCTGTTTTAGTCTCCTAATAGCTACTCCTCCTCCCAACCCATGGGTGGGAGAGGTTTGGGACAGAGATGGCCTCGTTTTTATGTTTTCCCTCTCACAGAATATAGAAAGAAGAAGAGAAAGTGAAAAAAGAGAGAAAAAAACTTTTATTTAGGCCTCACACAGAATTTTTATATCTTCATATAAGTGCTGTTGTGATTGCCTAATTGTGTTTATGGGAAAGAGCCCAAAGCTCGTCTCCTGTATATGATCACCTAATTGTGATTACCTAATTTTGCTTACGGGAAAGAGCCCAAAGCTCATATCTTCCCGTCTCCTGATCGGTTCCATTTTCTACTTAGTGATACTTATCATACCGGTCCTTAAAACTATTGATTGAGATAGCATTAACAATCCATTGAATATCTTATCCATGGCTTGCTGCCATATTTCGGGACTGCTGGCTACTCCATATGGTAGTCTGTTGGGACGATATAAGCCTAATTGAGTATTTACTGTACAGTATTCTTGTGACTTGTCATCAATGACTAACTGCTGAAAGCCATGTTTTAGGTCAAGTTTTGAAAAGACCTTACATTCTCCTAGGGCTGCAAACATGTTTGTAAGGTTAGGTAGAGGGTATAAGGCTACTTGTAGCTATGGGTTTAGTGCTACCTTTTAATCTCCATACAACCGGATACCTTCACCTTGTTTTGCTATTGGAACTAAAGGGGTTCCCCAGTCTGAGTACATTACTCTCTCCCATGCACCTTCTGCTTCCACCCTTTTAAGTTTTTGTTCAACTGAGGCCTATGAAGCAAATGGAATAGTCTAGGAGCAAAAAAAACTTTGGTTTTGCATCAGATTTCAGAACAATGGTTGCTTTTGTGTGTTTTTACTGTGTCGTATCCTTCAGTAAAAATCTCCTTAAATTCTGAAAACGCATCACTCATAGGGGTAACAGTTTTATGTTCTACTTTCAGAACCTTCAAAATTTCAGACTATTTTAACTGAAAATGTTTCAGCCAATCTAAACCCATTAATGTCTGACCTTGGCCTTTCACGATGGTGAGGGGCAGATCCTGTGCTGTCTGCTGATCATAATGAACATTAACTTTGGCTGAACCTACTACCTTGATGTTGTGTGCATTGTAATCTCACAAAACTTAATTGCAAGCATCTATGAACAACTTAGGTATTTTGTGTGCCACCTGTTCTGACATCACAGAGACATCTGCTGCTGTGCCAACTTGCATGAAAACTAGTACACTGTTTATGTTTACTGTAATCATTAACCTCTTGTCTTTATTACTTATAGTTAACTTGAAAAGCAAATTCTGGTTTACTACTATCTAATTGCTCTGATGGCTCGTCTAACTGACCATTCTGTTGTGTTTCAGGTTTAACTGAGGAATAATTTATGTATTTCTCTGCTTTGCGGAGCCTACACATGTTACTGAAATGACACTTGCATCCACAATTGTTATATTTCTTGTAAGTTGCTGGACACTTTGCCCTCTCACTGGGATAATGACCTGCCTTATCACACCTGAAACATGATTTTTTATGAGTAGATTGTTTACCCTCAGGTTTCCTTTGAGCTGTCGTGTTCTTACTTTGTTGCCATTGTCGTTTACCATATTGGGAGGACACTTTATTAACCTGAGAATTATTTTGTGAACCCTCAGTGGCTTGAGCTTGAGAATTTGCTGTTTCCAGAATCCTAGCTGTGCCTGAAACCTTAGTTAATGTTAGGGCTTTCTCCTGAAACAATTTTTTTTCTAAATTCATGTGAATTGCATTTGGCTATAACTTGATCTATTATGACATCCTCCTTGTTATGGAACTCACAAGTATAAGCTAACTCTTTCAACTTGGTAACAAAAGCATCAACAGATTCACTTGCATCATGGGAGCACTGGCTAAACCTAAATCTCTTATATCTATAATTAATTTTAGGAGCAAAATAGACATTTAAGCAAACAATTGTTTGTTGAAAAGCATTACCTGCAAGTGTGAGGGTTTTATATATCTCCTTTACCTCTAGCCCTGCTACATGGAGTAGTAGGGCATGCTTCCGCTCATCCTTGGTGACTCCTATGGCCTTCAGGTAGATATCAAACGTATCTATCCACTTATTCCACCTCTGTGCAATAGTGGAAGGTTCCTCTTATATGGAAAAAGCTTTGGGCACGGGTAGATCGAGCACCATGGTTGTGGTTGACTGCTGTGGGCTGGTTACACACTCCTGCCAAAACTTTGTTGGTGCCAAATGTGCTGCTTCCTCTGCCTGGTGTCGTTACCACTCTTCGCCACTTTTATATTTCTTACCTGTTAAAGATAAATAGATGGTTGTAAAGCTCTATAGAGTTCTATAATTGTGTATGATGTGTGGTCATTATAATACATATCCCATCCTCGTCGCCACTGTTATATTTCTTACCTGCTAAAGAAAAGTAGATGGTTGTAAAGCTCTATAAAGCTCTATAATTGTGTATGATGTGTAGTCATTATAATACATATCCCATTCTCGTAATTAATGTTATATAGATGATGTGGGGGGAATATGTATACACAACTATTCCGTAACTGCTTTTATTTCATTATGCCATTTGTAGGAGATAATAAATTCTAAAACTAAATAAAATATATAAATGACATGAGAATAGTCAATAATACTGGATAATACTGAAACATTTAATAAAAGGATCAAAACTTTTATGTGAAGGATCGAAACATACTATTTGTGTTTGTCAAACCTAGGTAATAGAGAACACTTTCTGAGTGTACAATATAATACTTAACACTAGTTAAAGGGGTATCTAAAACACAACAGTGGAGATTATAGTGTTGCCATTAATGGCAACAGGTCGGTCGTTAAAAGATAAGGTTTGACCTGTGTTGGATTTTCACGACCCTAATGCATATGTAATTACCTAACTGTAATTACCTAATTGTGTTTACGGGAAAGAGCCCAAAGCTCGTATCTTCCCGTCTCCTGATCGATTCCATTTTATACTTAGTGATACTTATCATACTCTCCTTAAAACTATGGATTGAGATAGCATTAACTACCTCCTCGCTTAGCCAATTCTAATTATCAACTACTCTTACACTGAAAAAGTATTTCCTTACATCCTGCAAAGAAGTTTCCTTACGAAGCTTCAAACTATGACCTCTAATTCTAGAGCCAGCCATATCAAAATATCCATCCCTATCCACTCTATCATAACCATGAAGGAATTTAAAGACTGTCACCATATCCCCCCTCAATCTTCTAGCTTCGAGTGATGGTAAGTCTAATTCCCTCAGCCTCTCATCATAACTGAGATTGCATATTTCTGGCACCAGTTTCGTGGCATGTCTTTGAACTTTTTCAAGCTTAGCTATGTGCTTTTTCAAGTGTGGATTCCAAAAGGGGGCTGCATATTCGAGTTTTGGCCTCACATAGGTTACATAAATATTTCTGAACATTTCCTTGTCCATGTGCCTGAAGGCTACCCTTACATTTGATAAGAATGCATATGCTGCCCTTACTATGCCATTTATATGTATTTCTGGAGACAAATCTGCCAGTATGTTTACTCCTAGATCTCTCTCATTTTCTGTCTCTTGAAGTTGTACTCCAGCCACCGATTAGTCAAGCTTGGGCCTTCTTGCACTTGTACCCATTCTCATTACCTTACATTTTGAAGTATTGAATTTCATTAGCCACTTTTCTGACCACTCATGCAGACTATTTAGATCTTCCTTAAGTTCTCTACCATTGTTGTCGTTTTTTACTTTCTTCACAATCTTTGCATCATCTGCAAACATATTCATGAATGAACTTACAGACTCTGGTAGGTCATTTACATATACAAGGAACAAAAGTGGCCCTAAAACTGAACCCTGTGGTGTATGTGGCGAAAAACTAAGGGTATTTTGGGAGAGGAGTAGAGTCTCACCAACTGTGTATTTAAAGTCAGCTTATCTTCAAAGTCATGAAGCAGATGAGTTATGGAAGTGCCAGTTAGTGAAATATGGAAGGAGAAACTATTGTGTAGCAAGGTTGGGTTTTGGGTTGTGTTCTGCACCCTGAATCATGACATTGATCATCAAGACAGTCTTCAAGGAAGAGAAGTGACAGAGGAGGCTATAAATTCATATATTAATAATATAGTTGTGAATGAAAATGTGGTCACCGTGGCTAAAGCGGTAGCGTCTGCGACTCTGAGGTGTCAGGTCGAGGGTTCGCGCCCCGTCTCGGTCTGAGGTTAGCAAGGGCATGCACTCAGGTTAAGGATTACATCTGCCAAAACAAGTCCTTTGCAAGTAGGCAACCGTCCTAGCCCTTGGTAGAAAAGGGAGTTTGTGACGTAAAACCGGAACAACAACAAGAGCACTATTTCAGTATGAGTGGCGACATCCTAGTGTGATGCAAATGGTTATTGGGAAGGAGGGGGGATGTGTTATGTCTATCCAAATGGGAAATCAGGTTTGTGTGAAGCCTTCTGATGGGAAATGCACATCTCAGTGGAGTACAGGGATTTTGAAGTATGTGTATTCCCAGAATAACATTTTTGTTTTGTTTTGTGGATTGCAGCAACACATCTAGGATTTGCAACAGGTGGTGGATAGTGAAGAGAGTGAGGTAGGAGAAGATGGTGAAGTAACACTGCGATGATCGCAGCGAGAGCGATGGATGCCAGAGTGGATGAGAGATTATTTTGTGGGAGATATTATATATCCACATCTCAGTGGAGTACAGGGATTTTGAAGTATGTGCTTTCCCAGAATAATTTTTTTTTTTTGGATTGCAGCAACACATCTAGGATTTGCAACAGGTGGTGGATAGTGAAGAGAGCGAGGTAGGAGAAGATGGTGAAGTAACACTGCGATGATTGCAGCGTGAGGGATGGATGCCAGAGTGGATGAGAGATTATTTTGTGGGAGATATTATATATCAACAAGTGTTGGGCAGTATAAACTGTCGCCATGTTTATACGATAGAGGGGTAAGGATGTTATACTGAGGGCATGGGGAATGAAGGAATTTGGGTGCAGGAGAAAAGACTGATGCGTAAATTAATGGAATAGGTGTTGAATTCTGTCTGATGTTTTCATGGTTTGAGTTGGTTTCTGTGATTACTTAGGATTTTTTTCTTGCTCATAATGGACTCCAGGAAATAACGCTCAGTTTTCTTTTATTTCTGGACCAGTGCCAGGGTGAGTAGTGAAGTTTCTGTCCGCTCAATTATTTTGTCTTGCATATTCTAGAAAATTACTTCCATACATCCTACAAAGATGCATTCTTACGAAGTTTCAAACTATAATCTCTACTTCTAAAGTCAGCTATATCAGTATATCTATTCATATGCACTCTGTCAAAACCATGAAGAAATTTTAAAACTGTCATCATATCCCCCTCATTCTTCTAGCCTCGAGTGATGATAAGTCTAATTCCCTCAGCCTCTCTTCATAACAGAGACTGCATATTTCTGGCATCATTTTTGTGGCATGTCTCTGAACTTTTTCTAGCTTATTTATGTTTTTTTTTTTTAGTTTGGATTTCAAAAGGGCCTGCATGTTCAAGTTTTGGCCTCACATAAGTTACATAAATATTGCTAAACATTTCTTTGTGTCTGAAGGCTAACATTATATTTGCTAAGATAGCATATGCAGTCCTTACCTTGCCGTTTATATACAGTTCTAGAGGCAAATTTGACATTATGTGTACCATTAGATCTTTCTCATTCTCCATCTCTTGAAGTTCTGCACCTGCTATTGAATATCTATGCCTGGGCCTACTAGCACTTTTAAGCATTTTCATTACCTTACATTTTTAAGTACTGAATTTCATAAGCCATTTTTGTGACAACTTATGCAGACTATTTAGGTCTTTTAGAAGTTCTCTACCATTCTTCTTGTCTCTTTCTCTCTTCATAATCTTTGCATCATCTGCACACATGTTCTAGGATGAATTTACAGACTGCTAGGTTATTTACGCATACAAGGAACAGAATTGACCCAAAAATACCAATTGAATTCATATTTTTCAGGACAAATATGATAAGTATCACAGAATATAAAAATGGAGCAGATCAGCAGACTTGGAGTTACGAGTATAGTCCTCTTTCCAGTAAGAAAAATTAGTAAATAAAGTTAGAATCCAATGAACTACAATATAAGTTCATAAGCAGTCTTGTGATTGCATATGGAGATATCATCCACTGATCATAATCTTCTCTTGCAGCAAAGCAATGTGCACTTCCCATCCTGGATGAATACTAGGGTATGCCTTACGGTAATACCATGAGACTTGAGTGTCATTTTATGCATACTCCCTGTTCAGGTGATCAACTGCACAATATGACTTATAGTTGTAACATGTTGCAAATGGTGTATTGTGTATGTTTGTATGTATGTGTGCCATGTTACTGTAATGTAAAGACAGGTATTAAAAGAAAATTGTACGTAACTCATAGTACTTAGCACACAATAAGATCCTCACTATTGCAGTTACTAATACAGCTACTGTTTTTCTTTGCTTCAATGTTTCACTAGCTGGTTAGTGAAGTGAGTTCTGATGCAAAATGGTCCCTTTTAATATAATATTTTAAATGTTATTTTTAATGTAAACACTATTTTGCAAAGATTTTGAATTATTTTTAACTCGTGACATATTGTATTGATGGTTTATATATATATATATATATATATATATATATATATATATATATATATATATATATATATATATATATATATATATATATATATATATATATATATATATATATATATATATATACAAACCATGTAGTAGGTTGGCCCATGGCACCAGCCTCCCGTTAAGATATTACAGATGAAAGGTCTTTTGGACTTGAATAGGACTGTCGAGGACAGTTCGAAGTTAAATCTTGCTTCAGTTACTGTTCTCTTTCAATGCCTACATCGACACCGAATGTTCTTGGATATTCATTACACATCTCTTATTATCCCTTCACATCTGTTTTTCTTTACCTTTTGTTTTATCCGTGCCCAGGCCCGATGAGGGCTAATTTATTTATGTATTTAGTTTTTGCCCGCACTGGTGTCACAATCATAAATAATAACTACTTATGTATCATTGAGTATGAATATGGAACCGACCAGGATACGGGGAAGTGCGAGCATGGGGCTCTTTCCCGTAAGCACATTTGGGCAACTACAATTAGGCAATTACACTGTAACTGAATAGAAAATTACTTACATTTTTGCATCGGTGATCTGCCACTGAACACTTAATGAAACTTTATTTTTTTTTTCCAGTGTATGTACATTTAACGTTTAGCATGAGCTTAGGTTTGTTCAGAGTTCGTATGATATTGGTGGATCTAGAATTACAGGTCATAGTGTGAAGCTTTATAAGAAAACTTCTTTGCAGGATGAAAGAAGTACTCTTTTTTTCTTTTTCTTTTTTTGAGTGGAAGTATAGTTGATGATTGTAATTCACTAAGCAAAATAACTTGAAAGTACAGGCATTCATAATTTAATGAAAATATATGATTTTTTTTTTTGAGTGTGACACCGGGACAGGCAAAAAAAAAGACTTAACTGTCCTCATCAATAAATTCCCGGGAAAGAAGAAAACATCAAGATGAAGGAAAAGAAAAAGGTTATGGATAAGGCAGATATGAGGTAATGATACACAAAGAGAAAGGACAGGTTGAAAGAGTAGTCAAAGTACTGAGGACCTAGAGATATGGGAGAATTAGGCCCTGAGATGACAATAGATTCGCTTTTTAGAGGAAGATAGGCTATAAGAATTAGGAAAGACAGATAGAAGAAGAGAATTCCAGAGTCTGGAGGTAGATGGGAAGAAACAATTGCTGCACTGACCAATCCGTGAGCTACAACTCTCCACACAGTACATATGAAACGAGGCCGGTTGGCATATGTTAAGTGGCCTCGGCAGAGGGGAAGGGATGCAACTCGCCAACTCATCAGAGAAGCGATGGAAGTAATAGCGATAGACAAGAGAAAGGGGTGACAACTTATTGCAAAGAGATAGAGAATCCAGATTAGAAGCAAGAGAGGGGTCATTAATGAGTTTGACACTATTAGATTCAACCCTAAAAGTTTAAAAGCTTTCTTATCAGGTCTGAAACCCTAGCTTTATTTTGTTCAAGTCTCCTCTGCCATGTTTACTCCCGGGATTTACTTATACCTGAGATCATCTATGTCTTCTCTTTATCACGGTTTTGAAAGTGGGAGAAGGATGCAACTTGCCAACTATTCAGAGCAGTGACGGAAGTAGTAGTGTTAGAAAAGAGAAAGGAATGATACTTCGGGCGAAGAGAAAGAGAATATAGATTAGAAGTAAGAGAGGGATCATTACTGAGTCTGACTACCTTAGATTCAACCCTATCAAGGAGATAAGTATAAGAAGAAGCACCCCAAATGTGCGAGCAGTATTCTAAGCAGGGACGGATAAGACCTTTATAGATTTTAAGTAATGACAAAAACGAAACAGAACCCCAATTTTTTGGATGAAGATTTAGAAATTTGGATTATGTGATTTCTTCAAGACAAGGTCAAGGTTATATGGATTCCTAATATGTTGACAGAATTAAGAGGATAAATTTTTTAGTTTCGAAGACAATAGGGCTATCAGGAGGAGAGGAAGATAAAGAGATAGCCAGAAACTGTCTTGGGAGCCTTAAATTTCACTATATTTTGGGTGCCTCACTCATATACTCTCTGCAAATCGGAGTTGAGAGTAGAAGAAAGAATGATACGAGACTGATCATGGGTAGCAGATGAAGACTGTAAAGAAAAGGCAGAGGAAAAATGAAGGGTAGAATCGTTGACAAGGCATGAAGAAGAGAGTAGGATGGGGACTGAAGAAGATCATTGATTGTGACAGTGTTTCGCTCAAAGTCACCAGAGGCTGTTAGATGCCTTATTAATTACTTTAGTAACTTGACTGTAATTTTTCTAACAAAAAAAAAAATAATTCCCACTTCTTGACTTTTGCAGATTATGATTATTTGCAGTTTATATTTTAGCTTATAGCTAATTTTAAATATACCTTATTTACTCTTCTTGTACGTGTAGAAGTATAGTCCCGATATAAAGGCTGCTCCTACTTTTTTCCACCTCTTCACTGAACTCACCAGATACGTTTTGTTTACAATTTTCTTATTATAAAAATTGTTCTTGCTGATAATTTTGTTATAAATTTGATCTTGCTGTTATGTCATTAGCCTGTCTAGATATATCAGTAGCTTCTTTATTATTTGAGTACTTAAATTCCGTCTCCTACGAGCAAAGAACGTTCTGGAGATTGTTTACCAGTAACCTAACTTTTCATTATTATTCTCGTTTTCTTTTATTTGCTTCCACTTGTTGCACCTAAAAATACTGTCTCTCCCTTGTATCTCTGCTATAATTGCTTGCCAGGGACCACCACTAAAGTAGTTCTTAAATGATATCAGAGCCAGTTACTGCTCTAGAAATGTATCCTACAGATGAACTCACCAGGAGGGACAATGAGGCGTCCTCTTTTGGCACCGAGACTGCCCAGAGGCAACATCTCGCCTGAGCACTCTAAATTTATTTCAAACCTTATTTACGTGGCATCTTCACAGGAATTCATCTGGCACAACAAGTGTCCTCTATTCTACTCTGCCTGTGTGACAGAGGTAATCGCCGAGTTGAGGCCAAAGTCTTGGCATACGTCCGTGGTTCCGGGAAACGAAATCGTGCTCACCACCTCCGGGATTCGAGGCAGCATTTCATTAAATTTAATTTGAGAAATTTAATTCAATTCTTTTAATGTCATTGCATTTCCAAAATTAAAAGAGAGTTGAATTCTGAGTTTCATTTAACTGAGCCATGGCAAAATGAATGGAGTGTTCAAGTACAAATATCTGTCCTGTCTGTTTGTGAGCTCTTAACCGAGCTCAGTACTTTGAGTCCCCTTAGTAAAACAGAATCTTAACAACACTCAACCATCCAAACCCCCAACAAGATTGGCGCCCGAACAGGGACCCGAACAGACAGACTGGTTTTATAAATATATTTTTATTTTGCTTTTTAACATTGCACATGAAACCAGATTACCATTGGCTCGATTATTGAAATGAATGAATCTTAGGCTGCACACGAAAATCTTCGCGCTAGAGACGTTGCGGATCAGAATTTTTTTTTAATTTTCAATATTAATTATGGTATCTAATATTTTCTTGTTTCCCATGTGGTAAACAATATTTCAGGAAATCTACATGAGATTATGTGGTAGCAGAAATAAGAAATTTTGCATGACGAGAAGACGTGTTATTTAAAATTTCATTTATTTGCGTGATAAGATTGAGCTTAAAACATAAGAACATAAGAACATAAGAATAGAGGACACTGCAACATGCCTACTGGCACACAGTGTTTATTAGACAATACAGAACACAGGAAGAGATGGGAAAGATCAAAAACTTGTTGCAAGAAGCAAGAAGGTTAAATGATGAAAGAAATGAAGAAGAGAAGAAAAATTTTCATTACAGAGGTCTTCCAGACAAAGGGGAAATAAAGAAGATAATGACAGAAGATCAGGGGATGGGGCCTCATTAAGATTGTTATACACAAATGCTGATGGATTTGCTGGTAAGGCAGTAGAATTAAAAGATAGGATTCACAACAGTAAGGCAGATATAGTAGCAATTACAGAGACTAAGTTGAGTGAGGACATAAACAGTGTCACAGTTTTTCCTAAGGGTTTCAGAATACTAAGGGTTGAAAGATCTGAGAGGACTGGTGGAGGGATAGCACTGCTCATAAGTGAAAGGATTCAAGTCGAAGAAATAAACTTGGCTATAGAAAGTGAGTTCAAGGAATTTCTTGTTGCTCGCATAAATACTGAGTCAGAGAGCATTATAATAACTGTTGTATACAACCCACCAAGGAACCAAAATAGGCTTGAAGTTTATGAGGAAGGTCATATAGGTACTATTGAAGTCATAAACTCAGTTGTTAACATGGCACGGGAAAAAAAATGTAGGATTTTGATTATGGGAGACTTTAATCATAAAGAGATAGATTGGATAAATCTTGACCCACACAGTGGTGAGGACTCATTCGGGGCAAGATTCCTAGATTGCGTACAAGGGAATTTCCTACACCAACATGTAATGGAACCAACAAGGGCCAGGGGTGGGGATGAGCCATCACTACTTGATCTAGTGTTCACAGATAATGTGTTGGATATTGAAAAAATTGAGTATGAACCACCAATTGGAAAGAGTGACCACTGTGTGTTGTTGATGGAGTATATCATTGAAGATATTCTTCCTGAGAGTAGAGGCACTGAGGACATGAGGAGGAACTATCCGAAAGGAGATTACATCAAAGTGAATGAGCTTTTTGCAGTTATTGACTGGAGAACCTTATTTGACAACAAATCTGTACAAGAAATGTATGACATCTTTTGTGAGAAATATGGGAAGATAGTAGATTGCTGCATACCTGTCACCAAAGTAGGTGTAATTCATGCCAGAGAGAAATGGTTCGATAATGGGTGTAAAAGAGCTAAGGAGTGGAGAGACAAATGCTGGAAAAGGTATAGGAGGAGAAAAAACATAAATGCCTGGCAAACCTACAAAAGAGCAAGAAATGACTACCTAAGTAAAAGGAGAGAGGCAGAGAGAGACTATGAGAGGGACATCACCAGGAAGGCTAAAGAAAATCCCAAGCTTTTCCACAGCTTTATCAGAGGAAAACTGAAGGTAAAAGAACAGGTTTTAAGGCTAAAGAGAGCGGATGGAAGCATCACTGAGACGGATGAAGAGATCTGCAAAGAATTGAACAAGGAGTTTCAGTCAGTATTTACAGTAGAAAATACCCCACCCCCTCAGATTGCAGTGATAGAAGCTCAAGGGCCGGTATTAGAGAACATCAACCTTACAGCCACAGAGGTATGCAAAGCGCTGATGGATTTAGATGTTCATAAAGCTACAGGTCCTGATGACATATCCCCTCATGTGCTTAAAAAATGCGCAAACACAATATCAGTGGCACTAAGTATCATATTTAAGGAGTCACTGGAGTCGGGGGAGATTCCAAGATGCTGGAAACAAGCAAATGTGATACCTATCTTCAAAAAGGGAAGGAGGGATACGGCTCTGAACTATAGACCAGTTTCCTTGACCAGCATAGTTTGCAAAGTTATGGAGAAACTACTAAGGAAACATATCTCTCTTCACTTGGAATCCTTCAACTTTTTGTCAGTGAGGCAACATGGCTTCAGAGAAGGTAGAT
>JAXCGZ010019413.1:0-22500 GCA_037179515.1 Halocaridina rubra | reverse complement strand
GTCGTTGGTTGAGCCTAGGCTAAGTCCTCCATGCGTCACTGAGTTGTCACTCAAGTATAAATTTTCCCATTATTAGTGGAAACATGTACAACTTGACTGCCTAGCCAGCTGTCAGTTTATCTTTGGTGTATTTTTTATAGGATCAGTGCCCTTTTGGCAACACTCCAAAATTTTGCTTACGACATTTTACTTACGGGTACTGCCATATACGTGCTCTTACACAGGCACGACCGCCATACTCTACTTGTTTGCAACTTCTTGCAGAGGGTGCACATCTGTAAAATTTGTTGTTGAACATTCCTCTCATTTGCACCACAACTGCAGGTTCTGCCACATATTGCTGTTAAGCAGGCACAACTTCCATTCTGTATTACCAGTGTTTCATGCACTGTTTTGAAACATTTTGCTGCTGTTGCACTTGATTGTATTTTAAGTCACTTTCATAGTGAGGTTTTGGGATCACCGTTACATTTAAATTTGAACTGTGGTGTTGAATTCTACTTTTTCTCTCCTTGGTGTTGTGTTGTTCTTTATTTTTTTTTTTTAACTAAAGTAGATTTTTTATTTTTTTTTTTTGCATGTGGATTGCTTCCTTTTGGCTTTGTATGGTTGATTTGTTTTGGCGCTTCATTATTGACTGTTCTGGAAACCACCATAGCTACCAGGCAGTCACAGGAAACCACCATGGCTACCAGGCAGTCACAGGAAACCACCAAAATATTCGATGAGGACAGTTACCTTGACAAGATGTTTGTTGTGGAGGAGCGATACGACATGTCCGGCGAGAAGCTATTCGAGTGGGTCTTGGAAAGTTGGCCGCATGCAGAGCCAAGCTAGAGGAGAAAGCAAAAGAGCAGACTCAACGGGACAACGAGCAGGCACAACGCGACCATGACCAGGTGCAGGAGCAATGAGAACATGAGCTTGCACACGCTCGGATTCGAGCTGGAACCCCTGACAATGGTGCTTCACTCAGAAATGGGGACCAGCCTCATGAGAGAGCCCCTCCGATGCAGAAATATTAGGATGACATCAAAGCAACCGCTTGACACTTACATCTGCTCCTTCGAAAGTCTCGTTGCCGCTAACGATAGCATAGTGTTTGAGAAGATTTGCTGGCTGCTCGTCTCCATGCCACCCCGTCTGATCGCCCTGATCAAAGAATTTGACCACATGCCTCACAGTACTTTTCCCCAGCTGAGTATCATGCTAGGTTTGTCTCAGATTTCCCATTGAAGGAGGAGAACTGTAGTGTCTTTGGCAACCACAAGACTCACCTCTTTGATGATTGGTTGTGGGTTGCAAAGTGTCCCCTGGAGAAGTTGCATCCATTCTTGGTGCTTGATTCAATTGCCAATGACCTCCCTACTGATGTTCTTGCTTATGTAAGGACCAGCTTAAGGATGATATCGACCTCAAGAAAAGTTTAGTAGCTGTGGATGAGTACCTCCAGCACAACCAGCCTGGGGTACATCTCTGTGACCTTATGAGGGCAAGAAGGGCCAAACCCAAGGCTCGTTCTCAGCGTTTCATCTGAGAAAGGGCCTTTGTGACAGAGTGTTCTGCTCCAAGTCACCAGAGCTCATTATAGTTTCCTTATTAATTAGTTATTGAACCTTTTTTAGCTCTGTTTTTTCTTTTCTTAATAAGAAAAATCTCACTTCTTGCATTGTGCAAAATTATGATTATTTGCAATTTATATTTCCAGTATATAGCTAATTCTAAATACATATATTGTTTAATATTCTTGTATGTGTAGAAAGCATGCGACATTACAATGTATCAGTCTCCCTCCTTTTTCCTCTCTTCTCTGCTTTCTCTCATGTAGTGATGATGTCGTAATGATGGAGTGTGTTTTAAATACATTATTTACAAAATTTCATTATTATAATATTGCTCTTTCTGATAAATCTTTTTATATTATAATATTACTCTTGCTGGTAAATTTGGTCATAAATTTCATCTTGCTGGTATGTCATTGGCTTGTCTAGATACGTTTCAGTAGCTTCTTTTATATGTGAATATTAAAATTCCTTTTCCTAATATGCAAAGAACGATGCCGCAGATACTGATACCAGCGGCCCATTTTGCTCATAATTATTTCTCGTTTCCTTTGTTTGCTCCCTCTTGATGCACCTAACATACTGTCTCTCTCTTGCATCTCTGCAGTAATTGCCTGCCAGGTACCACCACTATAGTAAACACTCAAAATAAATCAGGAACAAATTACTGCTTATCGTAAACCTTCAAGGCTCGTCAAAGTCTGAACTAACACAGACTGATGCAGCGTTGCTCTCAATTGGTGGCCAAGCTTCACAGAGTCAAAATCTCACCTTAGCAATCACACTTACTCCAAACTTCTTAAACGTGGCAGCAATATTCAGGAGCGTCTTCACAGGAATTCATCTGGCACAAACACGGTGAGAGATAGTGTATGGTAAAGCTCGTTGGCCAAGCAAACTGGAAAGTCAAGAAACTTTGCATTTAATATCACAGATTAAATCTGTTACTGGTCAATCTTTTACTGGTCAAATACTAATTAATTTTTCTGTTTCATTCCCATACAAATGAACTTTTGTAGATTACCTAACTGGAATCTCATTTGCCAAATTTACTTCCTTGATCTTGAAGGTGCCGCTGATATACATTGATAAGAAATATTTTTCATTACGGATGTCAACGTAAAATTTCACCCTCAGAAGATTGCTCATTATCACATAAAAATCCATCCCTTCTCCTAACAAATTCTAAGTTCATTTCACCCCTCTTCTATCATCGTAAATAAAGTGTTTTACGTAATACTCGTAAATAAAGTGTTTTCGCTATAAACTGCAAATGATTAATAATTCAAACAAAGAGTTTATAGCCATAAATTGCAAATAATTAAAAGTCTGTTTTGCCCTTTTGGCATAGCAAACATATCTTTTCAACTACAATTTAATGAATAAACATTTATCTCTTAGATTCTTTATTTATTGGGAATAAAGTGTGTTATGCTAATGCTTGCAAATAAATAATAATTGGAATATATCCTTATGGTAGCGTAAATATTTCTTGGTAACTCTGATCAATGAATATACTTTTTTCTAGTAAATTTATATTATAAACTCCTTATTTGAATGCTCACGCCTTCAGTTTTCCCTTTATCAATGATGCGTCATTTCTGTTTCTGCAATTGCATTTATCCTCTATTCGACTCTACCTGTATGACAGAGGAGATCTCCAAGTTGAGGCCAAAGTCTTGTCATCCGTCAATGGTGCAGGGAATCGAAATCGTGCTCACCACCTCCAGGATTCGAGGCTGCATTCCATAAAAATAAAAACTTTAAATTTGTTCCAGTTTTTCAAAATTAATTTGATTTTTTATCATATGTCCTTGCATCTCCAAAATTAAAAAAAAGTTGAATTCTGAGTTTCATTTAACTGAGTAGTGGTATTCAGAGGGTGTGCCGGTAAAGATTAGCCTTGGATGTCTGTGAACTCCTAAGCGAGTTCAGTACCTTGAGACCCCTTAGGTAAAACGAAACTTACCAACCTCTAAACACCTTCTTTACACTCAAATATACAGGCATGTAATGTTACGGAGAAACTACTGAGAAAACACATCTCTCTTCACTTGGAATCTTTCAACATTTTGTTATTGAAACAACATGACTTCAGAGAAGGTAAATCAACAGTAACAAACTTATGAAAATTTCTTGATGAGGTAAGCCAAATCTTCAAGGAAAGAGAGGGGTGGGCAGATTGCATAGTCCAAGACTTCCAGAAAGCATTTGACATGGTCCCATGCCGGAGACTTATTAAGAAGCTGCATGCAATAGAGAGAATAAGTGGAAATACCTTGGAATGGATAAAAACTTACTTAGAAGGAAGGAAACAGAAGGCTAGAGTAAGACACTCAGTGTCTGAATGGAGGAGGGTTAGTAGTGGAGTCCCACTTTAGCGCCACTTTAGTTCCTGATATATGTACATGACCTACAAGAGTCTATAAATTCATTCATGAATATGTTTACAAATTATGCAAATATTGTGAAGAATGTAAGAGACGAGAATAATGGTAGAGAACTTCAGCAAGACCTAAATAATCTGCATGTGTGGTCAGAAAAGTGGCTAATGAAATTCAATATTTCAAAATGTAAGGCAATGAGAATAGGCACAACTGCGAGAGGCCCAAGCTTGAATACTAAATAGCAGGAGCAGAACTTCAAGAGACAGAGAAAGAGAGAGATCTAGGAGTAAACATGCTGGCAGATTTTTATACGGAAATGCATATAAATGATATAGTAAAGTCAAAATATGTTTTCTTTGCAAATGTAAAGGTAGCCTTCAAGAACATGGGCAAGGAAATATTCAGATATATTTAAGTAGCCTATGAGAGGCCAAAGCTCGAATATGCAGCCTCTTTTTGGAATCCACACTTGAAAAGCACATGGTTAAGCTGGAAAAGTTCAAAGGCATGCCAAGAAACTGGTACCAGAAATACGCTGTCTCATTTATGAGGAGAGGCTGGGGGAGTTATGCTTATCAGCGTTCGAAGATGGAAGAATGAGGGGTGATGAGGTAATGATTTTAAAATTCCTTCATGGTTATGACAGAATGAATAGGGATCGATATTTGATATGGCTGACACTAGAACTAGAGTTCATAGTTTTAAAGCTTCATAAGAAAACTTCTTTGTAGGATGTAAGAAAGTACTTTTTTAGTGTAAGAGTAGTTGATGATTGGAATTCCCTAAGTGAATAGGTAGTTAATGCCAACCCAATCCATAGTTTTAAGGACAAGTATGATAAGTATCACTAAGTACAAAAATGGAACCAGCTAGGAGATAGAGAGTTACGATCATAGGACTCTTTCCCGTAAGCACAAATTGCTCAGTACAATTAGGTAATTGTGACAAAGTGTTTTGTTCAAATTCACCAGAGGTCATAGTAGATGCCATATTAGTTATTTAGTTAACTTTTAACTGTCTTCTCTCTTCTTACTAAAAATAAATCTCACTCCTTGCAATTGGTAGATTATGGTCATTTGCAATTTATATTTCAGTATACAGCTAATTTTAAATACACATATAGTTTAATATTCTAGTATGTGTAGAAAGCATGTGCCATTACAATGAGTCAGTCTCCCTTCTTTTCCTCTCTTCTCTGTTTTCTCTCGAGTAGTGATGACGTAATTATGACGCATCTTGTAAATATGTTGTTTACACAATTTTCTTATATTATAAAAATTCCTCTTGCTGATAATTCTGTCATAAATTTGACCTTGCTGATATGTCATTAGCCTGTCTAGATACACATTAGTAGCCTCTTTAGTATTTGAATATATAAAATTCCTTCTCCTGAAATGCAAAGAATGCTCTGCAAATTTCCACCAGTAACCTATTTTGCCCATAAATATATTTCTCATTTCTTTTAATTGCTTCCGCTTGTTGCACCTAAAATACTGTCTATCACTTGCATCTCTGCCATAATTGTCTGCTAGGGACTACCACTATAGTAAAAAACCATTGGCAGACAATTTACTGCTCTGAATAAACCCAACAGCATGGCCGAATGATGACATCACCAAGAGGGACGCTTGATTACTCTCAATTGTCGGCCAAACAACACAGAGGCAAGATATCAGCTCAGCAGTCACGCTTAGTCAAACCTTTTTTTACATGGTGTCTTCACAAGATTTCATCTGGCACAAACAAGGCAAGAGATAATGTACAGAAAAGCTCATTAGTCAAACAATTGGGAATTCGAGAAACTTATTAAATCCGTTACTGGTCAAATCTGTTACTGGTCAAATCCGTTACTGGTCAAATCCTAAGTAATTTTTCTTAGTTCTATTCCCATAAAAACCAACTTTTGTAGATTACCTAGCTGGAATCTCATTTGCCAAATTTAATTCCTTGACATAAAAATTACCGCTGATTTACATTGATAAGAAATTTCTTTCATTGCAGGTGCCCAGGTAAAATTTTGCCATCAGAAGATTGTTCATTATCATGTAAAAATCTATGTCTTCTCCTAACGAATTCTAATTTCATTTCACAATTTCTCTATCATTGTAAATAACGTGCTTTATGTCAATTCTCGTATATAAAGTGTTTCACGCTATGTGGAGTGGGGTGGTAGTTATGATTCTGTTTTACTAAAAAGACTCAAAGTACTTAATTTGTTTAAGAGCTCACAAACAAACAGGACATTTATTAATTTTGCAAATTACCCATTGTTGGGGTTAGGATGGTAGAGTGTTGCCAAGATTCTGTTTTACTAAGGGCACTCAAAGTACCGAGCTCAGTTAAGAGCTCACAAACAGACAGGACAGATATTTGTACTTGAACACCCCATCTCTATTACCATTAGTCGGTTAAATGAAACTCAGAATTCAACTTTCTTTTAATTTTGGAAATGCAATGACATTAAAAGAATTGAATTAAATTTCTCAAATTAAATTTTATGAAATGCTGCCTCGAATCCCGGAGGTGGTGAGCACGATTTCGATTCCCGGCACCACGGACTTATGCCAAGACTTTGGCCTCAACTCGACGATTACCTCTGTCACACAGGCAGTGTAGAATACAGGACACTGCAATTTCAGAAACAGAAATGACACACTGTTTATAATGGGAAACTGAAAGCATGAGCACACATATAATGAGTTTCCAATGTCATTCTACTGGATGAAAATATATTGGTTATTCACAGCTAACCAGAAATATTTATGCTACCAAAATAGCATACAAAACCATTAATTCTTTACTGGTTTTAAAGGAAAACAATATATTTACAATAAATGAAGAATAAGCAAGACAAATACAGTACTGTATGTATTCCTTAAATTGTGGGCAACCACAAAAGTTGCAATGCTTATTACTGATTTGCAATTAATATGGTAAAACACTCTATTTAGGATAAAGGAAGAATCTACGAGATAAATACAGTATTCATTCACTTTTGGTTATCAAGAACTTTGCAATGAAAAAAAAAAGGTGCAAAACCACCTTTTGAGGTATTTGCAACTTATAACTCAAAACACTTTATCCCCAACATATGAAGAATTAGCAAGATAAATACAGTATGCATTCATTAAATTGTGGTTAACAGGAAATATTTGCAAAGCCAACAGGGTAAAATTACCTTTTAATTATTTGCAGTAAATAGCATAAAACCCTTTAGCTAAATGATGAATTATTTGCAATTTGTATAGCAAATGGCTTTATTGACGAGTTTTTGACGTAAAACACTTTATTTACGATGATAAAAAGAGGTGAAATGAAATTAGAATTTATTAGGAAAAGAGATAGATTTTTACGGGCTCATAACCAGTCTTCAAAGGATGAGATTTTCGTTTATCACATTCAATGAAAAGAAACTTCTTAGCAATGTAAATCAGCTGTAATTTACAGGTTAAGGAATTAACTTTGGCATGTGAGATTCCAGTGTGGTAATCTACAAAATTTCGTGTGTATGGGAATGGAATCTGAGAATAAAAATCCGTAAGATTTAGCCAGTAACGAATGTAACTAATTCTCGAAAATAAACCAATTTGCTTGACCCACGAGCTTTACCATACACTATCCCTCACCTTGTTGTGCTAGATGAATTCCTGTGAAGATGCCACGTAAATAAGGTTTGAAATAAACTTAGACTGCTCAGGCGAGATGTTGCCTCTTCGAAGTTTGAGCGCCAAAGGAGGACGTCTCATTGTCCCTCCTGGTGAGTTCATCTGTAGGATACATTATCTAGAGCAGTAACTGGTTCTGATATAATTTAAGGACTATTTTAGTGGTGGTCCCTGGCAGGCAATTATAGCAGAGATGCAAGGGAGAGACAGTATTTTTAGGTGCAACAAGTGGAAGCAAATAAAATAAAACGAGAATAATAATGAAGAGTTAGGTTACTGGTAAACAATCTCCAGAATGTTCTTGGCTCGTAGCAGATGGAAAATAGGAGCAGCCTTTATATCGGGGCTATACTTCTACACGTACAAGAAGAGTAAATAAGGTATATTTAAAATTAGCTATAAGCTAAAATACAAATTGCAAATAATCATAATCTGCAAAAGTCAAGAAGTGGGTGTTGAGGGTAAACTTAATCGACAAATATATTTTTCTTAAGTTTACTAATTAGATAAATATTTTTCACAATAATATAATTGGTATATTTTTCATATATATGCCCAGTACATATTTTCCAAGCTGGCATTTTCTTTTTGTCCATGTCTTAACGTTGTATGACGCTTCATTCATAGAGTAAACAAATAATAACCGGTGACCGTGACTTTCAATTATATCCCCAAGATTGCTCTTTATTCACCATCATGGCTCATATTGGTCATACCTCAACAGGTTATGGGCCCAGCCTTAGTGCTAGATTATTATTTGATGGTGATGAGTCGAAATATGAGCTTTGGGAAGTTAAATTTCTCGGTTACATGAGACGTCTGAAGTTATTGGATGTCCTGACCGGCACCGGAACCCCTGATGCAGGGGAGAATGCTAATGCATTTGCTGAGCTTGTTCAACTTTTAGATGACCGAAGCCTTCATTTAGTGATAAGAGAGGCGAAAGACAACGGTCGTAAAGCACTGGAAATACTCCGTGGTCATTACATGGGCACAGGTAAGCCGAGAGTTATTTGCCTATATACTGAGCTTACGTTATTGAAGAAAGTAGCCGATGAAAGCGTCACCGATTATGTCATTCGCGCTGAGACTGCTGCTAATTCATTAAAACAGGCAGGTGAGACTGTTAGTGATAGCCTCCTTACTGCAATGGTGCTTAAAGGCCTTCCTTCAAATTTTAAGACTTTTTCTACTGTAATTACACAGAGAGATACTCCAATGAGTTTTTCTGAGTTTAAAATTGCTTTAAGAAACTTTGAAGAGACTGAAAAGGCACATGACACTTTTGATAGTGACGATAATGTTATGAAAGTAACCCATAAAGGTAACCAAGGTAGGGCTAGTGCAGGAAATTTTACCCCTACTTGTTATACTTGTGGAAGTTTAGGACATAAATCTCCTGATTGTAAGAATAAAAGTGAGAAGAATAAAGGAAAATCTAGATTTAGTAAGAAGTGGTGCCATAAATGCAGATCTCGAACTCAAAACTCTGGTGAATGTAGGAAAAATCCTCCTAATTCAACAAAATCCATGAGTGCTGAAGATAATGTTACAGATACCGAACGGCCTCATTCGTTCCTTTTTAAAGCCAGTGCGAGTGAAGATATTTTTGAATATGATAATTGTAATAATGCTGTTAGGCATAATATTGATAATAATTTAATGGTTGACTGTGCTACATCTCATATAATAAAAGATGGTTCAAAGTTTGTGAAATTTGACAGTGATTTTAATCCTTCTAATCATTGTATTGAGTTGGCTGACGGAAGTCGAACAAATGGCGTTGCGCGTGGTCGTGGATCCGCAAATGTGTTGGTGCATGATGTCAATGATAATCCATGTAAAGTTTTGCTAGAAAATGCCTTATATGTTCCTTCCTATAAACAAAATATGTTTTCTGTGTATGCGACCAATGAAAAAGGTGCTTCTGTCAACTTTTATCCCAAATGTGCTGAGCTAAGGGCTCCAGATGGCACTGTATTTCCTCTAAGAAAAGAGGGAAAATTGTATTTTCTCAATAATGTAAAAGAAAGTGAAAATATTTCTCACTCCCTATTTGAGTGGCACAAAATAATGGGCCATTGCAACTTTAGAGATTTATTGAAGCTAGAAAATGTTGTAGATGGTATGAAAATTTCTCCTAAAGAAAAATCTGATTGTGAAGTGTGTGCTATCGGAAAAATGTCCCAGTATAGAAACAGGGAAGCCGACAAGCGTGCTACTAGTAGGCTCAAGTCAGTATATTGTGACTTAGCAGGGCCTATTGAACCAGCTGCAAGAGAAGGTTTTAAATATTCCATTTCATTCGTCGATGACTACACTGGTATAATAATGGTATACTTTCTTAAAAGTAAATCTGACACGGTAGCTGCAACTGAGAGGTTCTTGGCTGATAGTTCCCCATATGGGAAAGTAAAATGCATACGGACGGACAATGGGACGGAGTTCACAGCAAAGAGTTTTAAATCCTTACTTTTGAAAAAGTCTATCAAACACGAGTTCACTGCTCCGTATTCCCCACATCAAAATGGGACGGTCGAGAGATCTTGGCGGTCTCTTTACGACATGGCTAGGTGCATACTCTTAAATGCAAATTTGCCCAAAAGTCTATGGACTTATGCTGTTAGAGCTTCGGCTTATATCCGGAACCGTTGCTATAACCCAAGAACTGGAAAGACACCCTATGAGTTATTCACCAACAGAAAACCTAATCTGAAAGATATGCATATTTTCGGAACTGTATGTTATTCCTATGTGCAAGAGAAAAAGAAATTGGACCCTCGTAGTGAAAGAGGAATATTTTTGGGATATGATAAACAAAGTCCAGCCTATTTGGTGTATTTCCCAAATAAAAATAATGTCAGAAGGGTGCGTTGTGTCAAATTCACCGATAAATTTCAACATGAAGTAGAAAATCCAGTGGTTGAAAATCGCCACGTAACCGACAAAGAACCCATTTCCTTGGAAACCTTACCAATGCCACCGACATCGAACTCCGATGATCCAACCTCAATGGAAGATGACGACGATCCTGTGGGCAGTGGAAAAGGTCAAGATGAAGTCAATCCTGTGAGTGGCGGCAGAAGTGGTAATGACAAAATCGACGAGGATGTGAAGGCAAGACGACGATATCCTACTAGGGAACGTACTGTTCCTACGTATTTGGGAGAATACGTCACTGACTTTGATGATTCTTTCACAGTAAATGATTCAAGTGCTGCTAAATATTCTGTTGATTTTTGTTACAGTATGGTAGATATACCCAGAACATATCATGATGCAATATCCTCCCCAGATTCTTCCAAATGGGTTAATGCTATGCAAGAAGAAATTAATTCTTTAAATGAAAATGACACTTACGAGCTAACCCAACTGCCTGAAGGCAGATGTGCAGTGGGGGGTAGATGGGTGTATACTGTGAAATCATGTCCTAATAATGTTGAAAAATATAAGGCTCGCTATGTAGCGAAAGGTTATTCCCAAGTGCGTGATTTAGATTATCACGAAACCTTTTCACCTACTGCCAGAATCACTTCAATTCGTATGTTATTACAACTGGCAATGCAAGACAATTTAATTGTTAATCAAATGGATGTAAGTAGTGCTTATCTTAATGCTCCTATTGACTGTGAAATTTATATTGACCAACCCAAAGGTTTTGTAAAGTTTGATGAAAAGGGTAACAAACTGTTCTTAAAATTGAAGAAATCCATTTACGGTCTTAAACAGAGTGGACGTAACTGGAATGAATTGTTGCACAATTTCCTTGTAGAACAAGATTTTGATATGTCCCTTGCTGATTCTTGTGTTTATTCCAAGAAAGTAGGTAATTCAAAGATTATCATAATTATCTGGGTTGATGACATAATCATTGCTGCTAGTAATGAAACTTTGCTCAATGCTACCAAAAGTTCTCTTTGCCATAATTTTAAGATGAAAGACTTTGGTAATATTTCATGGTTTTTAGGTATTGAATTCAAACATGATTCTGAGAAGTTTGTGATGGTACAGTCAAGGTACATTGAGAAACTGTTGAATAGGTTCAATATGACAGATTGCAAACCAAAAGCCACTCCTTGTGATTTGAGTGTAAGTAAAGTCATAGATAACCATTCTGAGAAATTACCCGATTCAAGACTGTATAGAGAGATGGTTGGCAGTCTTATATATCTTATGACCTGTACGCGTCCTGATCTTTGTTACATTGTAACTATATTGTCTCAAAATATGAATAATCCAACAAAAGCTCACTTAAATATGGCTAGGCATGTTCTAAGGTATCTTAAAGGTACTATAAATGTTGGTTTGACTTTCAAAAAGCAAACTTGTGAAATGCTTAAGCTCCAAGGGTTTTGTGATTCCGACTGGGGTGCGTCATCTGATAGATGCAGTATCTCTGGATATGGCTTTATGTTATGTGATGATGGTCCTTTGATTTCTTGGAAAAGTCGAAAACAGCAGATTGTAGCCTTATCAACCTGCGAGGCAGAATACGTTGCTCTAACGTCTGCCATCCAGGAAGCTAAGTTTTTAAGTCAGCTTTTGGTGGATATGAATGCTGGTAATAAAACCACTGTAACACTTCATGTAGACAATCAAGGTGCAATATGTCTGGCTAAAAATCCTGTACACCATCAGCGTACAAAGCATATAGACATTAGATACCATTACATAAGATCTGAAATTCAGAACGGTGCAGTTAAATTAGTTTATGTACCTTCAAGCGATAATATCGCAGATATTTTCACAAAGCCAGCAACAAAGGATAAATTAAATAAATTTACTTCCTTGAGAGGCAGCGTATACACCACATAATGTGTGTACCATTGTATATATAATTTTTTTTTCTATATATAATTTGCAAATACCATTTCTATTTTTCTCTATGTTGTATGTTTTGTTTTTTCATTTTGCATTCATTCCAATTATTATTCATATGCATATAATATTTTGCAAATTATAATCTGTTGAATGCCTTATTATTGATTACTAAGAATATGATGTTTTCTAGGAATTTGCTTCTTTACCTAGCTATGTTCTTTTATAAATTTCTACCATTTTACCTGCTCCATGCCATGTCTAATACTTACATTATAATAATTTACTTGATATTTGCTGCTCTACTTATATATTATAATATGTCATTGATTCCTGTATACTTATATATACATTGTTTGCTAAATATTTGCCACCTTAAGTTTAAGTGGGGGTGTTGAGGGTAAACTTAATCGACAAATATATTTTTCTTAAGTTTACTAATTAGATAAATATTTTTCACAATAATATAATTGGTATATTTTTCATATATATGCCCAGTACATATTTTCCAAGCTGGCATTTTCTTTTTGTCCATGTCTTAACGTTGTATGATGCTTCATTCATATAGTAAACAAATAATAACCGGTGACCGTGACTTTCAATTATATCCCCAAGATTGCTCTTTATCCACCATCATGGCTCATATTGGTCATACCTCAAGAGTGGGAATTAATTTTTTTAGTTAGAAAATAACAGTTAAGTTACTAAATTAATTAATAAGGCATCTAACAGCCTCTGGTGACTTTGAGCAAAACACTCTGTCACACCCATGCTACAAATACTAGGTTAAATGAAACTCAGAATTCGACTTTCTTTTAATTTTGGAGATGCAATGACACATTAAAAAAATTGATGGAGAGCTGGAAAAAATTTTAAATTTAAATTTATGAAATGCTGCCTTGAATCCTATAGGTGGTGAGCATCATTTCGATTCCAGGCACCACAGATGGAAGCCAAAACATTGGCCTCAATTCGATGATTACCTCTGTCACACAGGCAGAGTACAATAGAGGACACTGCAACTGCAGAAACAGAAATGACACACCGTTAATAATGGGAAACCTGAAAGCACGAGCACACAAATAGTGAGTTTCCAATATTATTCTAGTAAATAAAAATACATTGGTTAGTCACAGCTAACCAGAAATATTTATGCTACTGTAAGAGCATACAAAACCATTAATTATATGACGGCATTAAAGGAAAACAATTTATTCACAATAAATGAAGAATAAGCAAGACAAATACAGTACTGTATGTATTCCTTAAATTGTGGGCAACCACAAAAGTTGCAATGCCAGTTGGGCAAAATTGCTTATTAATTATTTGCAATTTATATGGTAAAATATTTTATTTACGATAACGGGAGAATCTATGAGATAAATACAGTATTCATTCAATTTTGGTCATCAAGAAATATTTGCAATGCAAAACGGCTCAAACCACCTTCTGAAGTATTTGCAACATATAACTCAAACTACTTTATCCCCCAATATATGAAGAATCAGCAAGATAAATACAGTATGTATTCATTAAATTGTGGTTAACAAGAATCATTTGCAAAGCCAACAAGGTAAAATTACTTTTAAATTATATGCAGTTTATAGCATAAAACACTTTAGTTAAATTATTAATTATTTGCAATTTATATAGTAAATCACTTTATTATGAGTTTTGACATAAAACACTTTATTTACGATGATAGAAAGTGGGTGAAATTAAATTAGAATTCGTGACGAAAAAGGGATAGATTTTTATGTAGTAATAAGGAATTTTCTGAGGATGAGATTTTTGTTTGGCACATTCAATGAAAGAAATTTCTTATCAATGTATATTGGCGGTAATTTCAAGGTCAAGGAATTAAGTATGGCAAATGAGATTTTAGTTAGGTAATCTACAAAAGTTCATTTTGTATGGGAATGGAATCTGAGAAAATTTTCGTAGGATTTGAACAGTAAACTATATGACCAGTAATAAATTTAACCAGTTTCTCGAATCCCCAAGTTGCTTGACCAACGAGTTTTACCATACACTGTCTCCCATCTTGTTTGTGCTATATGAATTCCTGTGAAGACGCCACGTAAATAAAGTTTGAAGTAAGCTTGACTGCTGAGGCGACATCTTGCCTCTGGGATGTTTGGCCGCCATATGAGGACGATTCAGTGTGGTGACGTCATCTGTAGGATATATTTCTAGAAAAGTAATTTGTTCATACAATATTCCAGGGCTACTGTAGTGGTGATCCCTGGCTGGCAATTATAACAAAGATGCAAGGGAAACACAGAATTTTAGGTACAACAAGCGAAAGTATATAAAAAATTTGAAATATTAAGGGCAAACTAGGTTACTGGCGAACAATCCGTAGAATTTTTTTTTTTTTTTTTTTTTGCATTGCAGGAGACGGACTTTTAACTATTCAAATAATAAAGAAGCTACTGATATGTATCTAGACAGGCTAATGACATATTAGCAGGGTCAAATTTATAGCAATACTATCAGTAAGAGCGATTTTTATAATATAAACAAAATTATCATCAAGAGCTATGTATCATAAGAAAATTGTGTAAAAAACGTATCTATCAGACTCCCTAGGATTATGGTCTCGTTCATGAGGAAAGAGAAAGATCAGAAAACAGAAATAGGAGGGAGATTTTTATATTGGAATCATGCTTTCTACACGTACAAGAATATTAAATAAATTATATTTAAAATTAGCTATAAGCTGATATATACATTGAAAATAATCATAATCTTCAAAAGGCAAGGAGTGAGAATTATTTTTATAAGAAAAAAAATGACAGTTAATAGTTACTACATTAACTAATATGGCATCCACTACAGCCTCTGGTGACTTTAAGCTAAACACTCTGTCACAAAGGCCCTATCTAGAGAATAGTGAATTAACAAAATTCTACAACAGAAGGTGAAAAAAGAACAGAGGAAGTTATGGTGACTTCGGTGTTATTATGAGGGATGAGAGATCCTTCTAAGGGAAAATAAAAAAATAAACAACAACAAAAATGGGATCCACCACTGGAACGTACCATACTGTCAGTAAGGTGAACAATTAAAAAAAAAAAAAACATTAAATGACATGCAAAACATAAATGGAATGTGATCACATTCAAATTTCAAGAAAATTAAAATAACAGTTAAATATCAGAGAATATCAATATTAACTTTAAGAATTAATTCTTCACATACAATAAGGCAATAAAATAATATGCAAAAAAGAATGTAATATACATAAAAGGAAAATTTAAACCAAGTCATCATTAACGGTGGTGACTGGATTTAAAACAGCTCCAGCTATTCAACACTAAACTAAAAGTTTCCGCCATGTTCTGGCTTTCAAAGTCCCACAAAGGGAAATATAAAACTACAGTCAAAGAAATATTCTTCATCTTCTTCTTCTTCTTCTTCCATTAGGAATAACGTTATTACACATGGATAAGTTTCACAAGAGTGCATAAACACATTATACTAAAGAAAACTAAGTAAAATCCATTTTACGCATACAAATTTAAATACGTTTGTAAGCTAAAATAAATAAGAACAGTATTAAAGACATAAAAGATAAACAGAAATAAACAACACATTAGAGAAGTAATCTTTACAGATTAGTCAAACTGAGGCTAACAGCAGCAGCTTCCCCATTTGAGGGTAACAACTCTCGACTTAGTAGATCAGCGAGGTCATTGTCCTTTCCATCAATATGTAGGGCAGTGAATTTGAAAAGATTCAGGTAAAGTGCCCACCTTTTGCAGATGAGAATTCAGCTTCTCTGCAGTTTGCAAATATAGGAGAAGACGGTGATCGGTTCTCAGTGTAAAATGTCGGCCATACAGATGGACTTCCAATTTTTTATGGCCCAATATGTGGCTAGAGCTTCCTTCTCAAGGGTGGAGTAATTCTGCTCTGCAGGGTGAAGCCTGCAGCTTGCATATCACACTGGAGCTACTTCTGCTTATTTGTCCAATTGGGCTTGCAAGAGCACAGTGCCCAGGCCTTCATCTGAGGCATCGGTCTGTAAGATAAAGGGAAAATTGGGGTTTACTAGTTGTAATAATGGCTCACCCACCAATGTTTCTCAGGGCTTTAAAAATGCTCTCTCTGCCTCGTCTGTCTATTGGACAGGGGAGATTTTACCTCGCTTTGAGGAGGTCATTTGCTGCAAAGGGGCAACGATAGTAGTAAAGTCTGGAATAAACCGTTGGTAGAAGCCGACACTACCCAGGAATGATCTCAGTTGAGTGACAATATCAGGTTTCTCCATATCCTTAATAGCTTGCACCTTGTCCTGTAAAAGGACATAGCTCCTTCTCTGACCAAGTGGCCAATATACTGCAATTGTGTGAAACCAATCTTGTATTTGGAAGGCTTTAAATGAAGTCCATTCTGTTTCAGATGAGAGAGAACTCCGCAATAAGTCACGAGGTGCAATGACCAATCCCAACAATGCACCAAGATATCGTCTATAAAGCATGAAAGAGGGGCATTCACCAAACCAAATAGCATGACCCTGAACTGGCATAGACCATATCTTGTGGAAAAGGCTGTTAGAGGCTTGGTAGTCTTGCTCAGTGGGACTTGCCAAAATCCACTGACCATATCCAATTTGGACAGGTAGCAGGCTCAGGAGAGTAACAAGAAAATATGCTCAGCATCGGCATTGGGCTCTCCATCAAAGATGGTATGGGAGTTAAGCTTGCAACAGTCAAGGTAGAGCCTGTGACTGCCATCTCGCTTCGCACTGCAAGTAACGGTGAATACCAAGGCGAAATTCTCTTTTCAACTATTCCGAGGCAGACTCAAATGTCAAGATCTTCCTCCAACTGTTCGGACAATTGACTGGGTCAGTCAATCTGACATGATGCTCAAGGGTAGTGGTAGTGCCTGAGAGGTCGTTGCAAACGTTCTTGTACTCCTCTAATAGCTTATTCAGCTGTTCCCGTTAACTTGGCTGCAGTCTGGAGATAATAATGCAATTATTCACACTTTCCTTTCGGTGTGTGGGAATGGCTGAAGCCTTACAATCATCAAAAGTCAAGGTCCTTTCCAGCATAGCATTAGCTTGCAAGTATTTGTTGGAAGAAGTAACAGAGCTCGATCTCCGGGAGACAGAGCACGGTGCCAGGCATACTTGTCAAATAGGAGCTTGGCAGTCTGCTGGTGACCCTAAATGGCTAATTGTGCAGATTTCCAGGCCTTTATGGGATGGGACGAAAACTTCAAAATATACTCATGGACGTCCCTATCGTCATGCCAACATTCTGCCAAGAATTCCACTGGCCCTCTGACCTTATGACCATAAATCAGCTTGAAAGGCGAGTATCCAGTAGTGTAGTGGGGCGTGTCTCTAAAGGAGAAAAGTGCAGCGGGGACGTATTTGTCCTACTGCCTGGGTATATCTATCACTAGCTTGCACAAACATTGCTTCAATGTCCCGTTGTAGTGTTCACATGCTCCATTTGATTAGGCATTATAGACACTCATGCGAATGTGCTTCATTTCCAAGAGGTTAAAGAAAGTCTCAAAGTGCCTACTTGTAAACTGACTTCCATTGTCAGAAGTGACCTGCTCAGGGAAGCCGACCCTGGAGAAGATTTCAAATAGGGCCTGAGCGACTGCTTCAGTCGTAATAGAAGATAGCGGCATTGCATCAGGGTACCGTGTTGCCAAGTTGACGTATACCAGGACTTACTGTTTCCCCGTGGATGAAGCTGGATTTATAGGATCAAATATGTCAATAGCAACCTTGGAAAATGGTTCCGTTGAGAGCTTAGTTATGCCCTTGAGGACTTTCAGTACCGGTGCCGTAGAGGTGGATTGAAAGACAGGGCAGCAGCCCACGTATCTGTCTACCTCGGTGTACATGTTTGGCCATATAAAAGCCTTCTGAAGGACGTACCGCATTTTTGTGTTTCCTCTGTGTCCATTCAGAGGTAAATGGTGTGCCACATACATAGCCTGGTGGCACAACAAAACGGGCACCACCAACTGTTTAAAAGTGTGGCCATCTTTAGTCACATGCCTACGAAGGATGCCATCTTCAAGGGCGTAAGTGATCTGGCCTCTTCCTCTCACCGTGAAGGTTCTTCCCTCGGTGGCCTGCTACATCCAGCGATTGAGGCTGGGGCAGTCCTGCTGCAGTTTGGCAGAGTCTGGACGGGACTTCAGTGGCTCTAGAGGTGTATCATCTGGTAAAGGAAGGGGAAACACTCCACGTTCCACATTACGTGTACTAACTGCAGCCGACCTAGTGGAGTCAGTTGGAGAATCGTCCAAATTCCTGCCATTGGAGCTAGCAGTTGCTGCTGAAATGGCTCATTGTAACTTTGTTGAGGGATGTTCCAGTGAGAAATGTCCTCATGGTAGAGGTCAGCCTGGAAAATAGGAGCTAGGTTCAGTACAGGACCCAGCAAGACAGGGTATATAAGCTCAATCAATGCCACAGCTGGGCTTTTCCCTTGTAGTATTTGCAATCCAGGTCAATGACACAGCAGCGTTGTATTTGAAGTGTTCCTTCAGCAACCCACACACGAATGACTGCTGGTGAAATCTTCATCCCTGATGAATCTCTCGTCAACAAATATGCCACAGGCCCCCGTGTCAAGGGCTATCTCAGCTTCCACACCAATCCTAGGCATTTTGGGATCATCTCGGGATCATCTTCGGTGAATTCCACACTGGCAAGTTTGTATGGTGGTTCCTCGACTTTATCCTCAGAGGCCCTTTCTGGCCTTGTTTCTACGGCATGGGCCGAGTGAGTGGCCAGACAGTTATGTGGGGCCGTTGCTGTGAGAGGGAGTGTGGTGGCTCTTAGAGTTCGGCCAAAAACCTTGGGAAGGTGGAGCAGGGTAGTTTCCCTTGCCTCTGAACTGCTGAGGCTTAGGTCTTACCAAGTTGTCCTTTTTGAGTATGGGTGCATGGCCGTAACAAGGCTTAGGAGTGTGAGGAGGATGAGCTGGACGATTGAAGTTCTGAATAGGGCCCATGTGCTTCACAGCCCTGCAATCTCCTTTCTGGTGAGATTCATGGCCTACTGCAGGGGAGATGACACTCTGAGGACGAGCCTTTGGATTGGCTCTTCTTGCCCTCATAAGGTCACAGACACATACTCCAGGCTGGTTGTGCTGGAGGTACTCATCCACAGCGGCTAAACTTTTCTCGAAGTTGATCTCATCCTTAAGCTGAGTCCTTACATATGCAACATCATCCGTAGGGAGGTCATTGGCAATTGAAGCAAATATCAGATTTCCTGAACTTTTGTTTACCACATGGTAAGCAAGAAAAATATTAGTTACCGTAATTAAGTTTGAAAATTAAAAAAAATCTGACACAAAACATCTCTAGCAATAAAATTTTAGTGCGTAGCCTAAGGCTCATTCACTTCAGTAATCCGAGCCAATGGTAATCAGGTTTCATGTGCAATATTAAAATGCAAAAAAATAAAAATTAGAAGAAAAAAAATCAAAATCAGACTCTGTTTGAGTCCCAGTTCAGGTGCCAATTTTGTGGAGTGGGGAGGTTGTTAAGTTTATGTTTTAATAATAGGACTCGCTTAAGAGCTCACAAACAAACAGGACATTTATTAATTTTGCAAATCACCCGTGCAACCACTACTCGGTTAAATGCAACTCAGAATTCAACTTTCTTTTAATTTTGGAAATGCAATGACACATTAAAAAAACTGAATAAAGTTTTGAAGAGCTAGAACAAATTTAAATTCTAAATTTATGAAATACTGCTCGAATCCCGGAGGTGGTGAGCACGATTTTGATTCCCGGCACCACATATGGATGCCAAGACTTTGGCCTCTACTCAACAATCACCTCTGTCACCCAGGCAAATGCAGAAACAGAAATGATGCACCATTAATAATGGGAAAATCGAAAGCACGAGCACACAAATAATGAGTTTCCAATATTATTCTACTGGATGAAAATATATTGGTTAGTCACAGCTAACCAAAAATATTTACGCTACCTTGAGAGCATACGAAACCATTAATTATTTGCCGGCATTAAAGGAAAACAATTTATTCAAAAGACATATACTGTAAGTATTCATTAAATTGTGGGTAACAAGAAACATTATCAACGCCAACAGGGTAAAATTACTTTTTAATTATTTGATGTTTATAGCATAAAACACTAGTTAAATGATTAATTATTTGCAATTTATATAGTAAATCACTTTATTTATGACTTTTGACGTAAAACACTTTATTTATGATTATAGAAAAGGGATAGATTTTTACATGGAATAAGCAATCTTCTGAGGATGAGATTTTTGTTTGGCACATTTAGTGAAAGAAATATCTCATCAATGTATATTGGCAGTAATTTCCAAGCCAAGGAATTAGGTTTGGCAAATGAGATTCCTGTTAGGTAATCTACAAAAGTTCGTTTTGTATGGGAATGGAATCTGAGAAAATATTCTTAGGATTTGACCAGTAAACCATCTGACCAGTAACGAATTTAACCAGTTTCTAGAATTCCCAATTTGCTTGACCAACGATCTTTACCATACACTATTTCCCACCTTGTTTGTACCAGATGAATTCCTGTGAGGACACCACATAAATAAGGTTTGAAGTGAGCTTGACTGCTGAGGCGAGATCTTGCCTCTGGGAAGTCTGGCCGCCAAATGAGGACGATTCAATGTCCCTCCTGGTGATGTCATCTGTAGGATATATAACCATAGAAATAACTTGTTCATATAATATTCGAGGGATGCTGTAGTGGTGGTCCCTGGCTGGCAATTATGGCAGAGATGCAAGGGAGAGACAGAAGTTTAGGTGCAACAAGCGGAAGCAAATAAAAATAAACACGAAATATTATGGGCAAAATAGGTTACTGGTGAACGTTCTTTGCTTTGCAGGAGACAGAATTTTAACTATTCATATAATAAAGAAGCTACTGAAATGTATCTAGACAGGCTAATGACATATTAGCAGGGTCAAATTTATAACAAAATTATCAGCAAGAACGATTTTAATAATATAAAAAATTTACCAGCAACAGCTATTTTATCATAAGAAAATTTTGTAAAAGAGTATCTAACAGATTCGCTAGGATTATGGCCTCGTTCATGAGGAGAAAGAAAGATCAGAAAACAGAAATAGGAGGGGATTTTTATATTGCGATCATGATTTCTACACGTACAAAAATATTAAATAAGATATATTTAAAATTAGCTATAAGCTGAAATATAAATTGCAAATAATCATAATCTGCAATAGGCAAGGAGTGAGAATTATTTTAGTAAGAAAAAAAAGACAGTTAATAGTTACTACATTAACTAATAGGGCATCTACTACAGCCTCTGGTGACTTTGAGCTAAACACTCTCTCACATGTTATAAATTGGAAATAATTCAAAAGGTGATTTTCCTTTCTTACCACTGCAAACAATTTGTGTTATCCAAATTCTAATAAATACATAGTTATCTCGTAGATTCTTCCTTTATCTTAAATAAAGTGTTTTACAATATAACTTGCAAATAATTAATAAGTATTTTTCCCCTGTTGGTATTACAAACATTTCCTGCTAACCAAGCTGGAAGGGAAATAGAGTGAACTAGAAACTAGAATTTCTAAACAAGAAGATAAAAACAAACAGCTAAATGACAACCTAAAGGAATTAGATGTTAGTTCACTGCTCTCTTCTGAGAGAGACGAGATTGCAGCTTGGAATGTCCAGATTAAGGAAAACATTGAACAGTTTAGAAAAAGAGTTCCAGGAGCTGAATATGGAATATGATGCCATGAAAACTTCCATTGCTGATGCACTAAAGGGGAATGTGGCAGTAAAAGAGCCTTTAAAGGTGGTGGCACTGGAAAACATACAAACAATTGACTATAAAGAGACAGTAATCGAAAAAAATTAAAGACGTTGTGATGGAAAGGGCAATCCCACTCATCAAACAGGCACTTGATAAAGAGAAGACAGTGGTAATTTCAGGCATAAGCGAATCCCAGGAGCTAACATGGCAGGGGAGACTTGAAGAAAAAAAAGCTAGGGTTGCAGACCTGATAAGAAAGCTTAGAGTAGTTTGTGGTCC
>JAXCGZ010019412.1:37500-55000 GCA_037179515.1 Halocaridina rubra | reverse complement strand
ACTGAAGGTTAAAAGGAACCCAACCTTATAGCTTATATCTGCTATACTTAGGAATGAACGCATTCTAACTGAATGCCACTATGTTCATATTACAGATTCCCCAACCTCACTCGTGGCTTCATTTTAGCATTTAATTCAATTCCCAATCTCATTCGGGCCATGAAATAACCAATAAGCACATTAAATATGTGAAAACATGAATCATTTTTTACCCCGACCGGGACTCGAACCTAGGACTTATGATTACTAAGTCAAGGCGCTACCACTACACCACTGAAGGTTAAAAGGAACCCAACCTTATAGCTTATATCTGCTATACTTAGGAATGAACGCATTCTAACTGAATGCCACTATGTTCATATTACAGATTCCCCAACCTCACTCGTGGCTTCATTTTAGCATTTAATTCAATTCCCAATCTCATTCGGGCCATGAAATAACCAATAAGCACATTAAATATGTGAAAACATGAATAATTTTTTACCCCGACCGGGACTCGAACCTAGGACTTATGATTACTAAGTCAAGGCGCTACCACTACACCACTGAAGGTTAAAAGGAACCCAACCTTATAGCTTATATCTGCTATACTTAGGAATGAACGCATTCTAACTGAATGCCACTATGTTCATATTACAGATTCCCCAACCTCACTCGTGGCTTCATTTTAGCATTTAATTCAAAACCCAATCTCATTCGGGCCATGAAATAACCAATAAGCACATTAAATATGTGAAAACATGAATCATTTTTTACCCCGACCGGGACTCGAACCTAGGACTTATGATTACTAAGTCAAGGCGCTACCACTACACCACTGAAGGTAAAGAGGAACCCAACCTTATAGCTTATATCTGCTATACTTAGGAATGAACGCATTCTAACTGAATGCCACTATGTTCATATTACAGATTCCCCAACCTCACTCGTGGCTTCATTTTAGCATTTAATTCAATTCCCAATCTCATTCGGGCCATTAAATAACCAATAACCTTCAGTGGTGTAGTGGTAGCGCCTTGACTTAGTAATCATAAGTCCTAGGTTCGAGTCCTGGTCGGGGTAAAAAATGATTCATGTGTTCACATATTTAATGTGCTTATTGGTTATTTCATGGCCCGAATGAGATTGGGAATTGAATTATATGCTAAAATGAAGCCACGAGTGAGGTTGGGGAATCTGTAATATGAACATAGTGGCATTCAGTTAGTACAGTGGTAACGTGCTGGCTTCGCATTCACGAGGTCGAAAGATCGGTTCCCGTCCAAGACCGAGAGTTTAAGCTGTTTACTGGCAGGAACTGCTGTGGTTGGACACCACAGTGGGGGGTTGGGGCTTGCCCTGGCTGACGAATACCCATTGTATTGAAATGGAAATAAAGATTGTTTAAAGATTGTTTAAATGCTAAAATGAAGCCACGAGTGAGGTTGGAGAATCTGTAATATGAACATAGTGGCATTCAGTTAGAATGCGTTCATTCCTAAGTATAGCAGATATAAGCTATAAGGTTGGGTTCCTTTTAACCTTCAGCGGTGTAGTGGTAGCGCCTTGACTTAGTAATCATAAGTCCTAGGTTCGAGTCCCGGTCGGGGTAAAAAATGATTCATGTTTTCACATATTTAATGTGCTTATTGGTTATTTCATGGCCCGAATGAGATTGGGAATTGAATTAAATGCTAAAATGAAGCCACGAGTGAGGTTGGGGAATCTGTAATATGAACATAGTGGCATTCAGTTAGAATGCGTTCATTCCTAAGTATAGCAGATATAAGCTATAAGGTTGGGTTCCTTTTAACCTTCAGTGGTGTAGTGGTAGCGCCTTGACTTAGTAATATAAGTCCTAGGTTCGAGTCCGGTCGGGGTAAAAAATGATTCATGTTTTCACATATTTAATGTGCTTATTGGATATATATATATATATATATATATATATATATATATATATATATATATATATATATATATATATATATATATATATATATATAGTATATATATATATATATATATATATATATATATATATATATATATATATATATATATATATATATATATATATATATATATATATATATATACATATATATGTATGTATGCAGGTATGTATGTATGCATGTATGAATGTATGCATGAATGTGTCTGTCTGTCTGTCTGTCTGTCTGTATGTATGTATGTATGTATGTATGTATGTATGTATGTATGTATGTATGTATGTATGTATGTATGTATGTATGTATGATATGTATGTACATATGTATATGACTAACACTGACCTGTTACCAAACAGTCTAAAATGGTAGGAAAAGGCCTAATATGGAAAACAACATGAAAATATTTTAAGTACTTATCTGGTCACTTTCTCATGGTACAATAAGAAGATGACCGGATTAGGTCCCGAAATCAATAAGTACTTTAAAAATTGCTCAAGCTGTACGAAAATAATGAGTACTTTAAATATATATCAAGCTGCTTGTATATAAGACCCGTTTCCTATGAAAAAGCTTGCTACAGATTAAAGCACCATTTTATGTGAAGCAATTATTTTCCATTCGAATGGAGGTGGCCATTCAAGCTAGACCTGAGGGATTAAGGCGGGATAACCTTCCTAAAGCTTCGCGGTGGGCTAGAATCCTGCGTTAGTCTCCTCCCGACTCGCATGCTCAGCCTATTAGCTACTGTGCTTGATATTATTTATTAACACTTTTTATTAATGTTTGCAGTTTTTATCTCTCTCTCTCTCTCTCTCTCTCTCTCTCTCTCTCTCTCTCTCTCTCTCTCCTCTCTCTCTCTCTCTCCTCTCTCTCTCTCTCTCTCTCTCTCTCTCTCTCTCTCTCTCTCTCTCAAATATTTGTCTTGGGAGAAGATGCATGTTTTTAAGGAACACCATGATTAGATTTAATTGCACATCTTGAGATCTACATTTAAAAGATACATCACACAAGCACACAAAGCTGGTGTCATTGCATGCCGAGCAGAGAAACTAAAAATCAAATGCTAATAACCTCCAGTTGATCCTGTCGCACACTTATTCACAAGAGCAAAAAGAATCCAACTAATCATTCAAACCACATCTTGGGAAAAAGAATGTCGAACATCCAATGATATTATTTAGAGCTCTCTCTCTCTCTCTCTCTCTCTCTCTCTCTCTCTCTCTCTCTCTCTCTCTCTCTCTCTCTCTCTCTCTCTCTCTCTCTCTCTCTCTCTCTCTCTCTCTCTCTCTCTATCGATCTATCATATATATATATATATATATATATATATATATATATATATATATATATATATATATATATATATATATATATTTGTTTAATAAGAAATACCGTAGCATAGCCGGTAGAGTGCGCGACTTGGGAGGTGACGGATCCGCGTTCTAGCCCATGGCGGGGCGAGAGGAGGGGCATCTGACCTTAATTCCCCACATTCGATCCGTCTTTGTCCATCCCAGAATAGGGCCTAATTGTGACAGATGAAGCGCGAATATTTAAGAAAAAAAATGGACGGGTATTGATGCAATTATCGACATCTAAGCTCTAAAAAAGACGACGTTTCTTTAACGGGAGAAACACACCTACTAATGCATTCACCGTGTAAACAAACAAACAAACAAACAGACATTTATTTCCATTTGTGTACAATGGTTATTCTTCTACAAGTTAAGAGTAACTTATAAGTAGACATGTTATTGAACTAATATGTGAGAGGGTAATACATGCAGTTAAATTGGATGTAGCTTTCCTAGAAACTAATAATACTGTAATAAAAATGTTAACAATAATGTTAATAATAAAGCAGTAATAATTACACTCTATAAAGGATCGTTATTATCGGCATCATCACCATATTTGTTTTCTTACAATAAGAATAATTAGTTCTTATCAAAGAGAACAGAGAAGGCGATATCAGTTTACATATAGAGAGGTTAGAGCCAAGGGAAATTGCATTAAATCATTAAGTTTAGTTAATGTGTGAGCAGCAACTATTCGTCCAAAAGAAAACTATATAAGATGCTCTGGAATATTGTTCCAGAGTGTTGGCCCTTAGTGATCATCTTTGAACCTGCTTTTGTGTTTGTTCTCTGAATAAAGAGCTCACTACTCTGTCTTGTGTTGGTTCCCCTTATAGCCCTGACTGTTTTTAAATCAAATAACCAGCTAGGCTAATGATGGTTCAAAGTTTTGTATACAAAAACATAAATATCATAAGCGACCTTGTTTTCTGTCTGCAGCCATCCAAGTTTTTTGAGAGCTGGTGTGATGTGGTCATATTTTCTTATTCCTCCCAGGGCAACTCGAGCTGCAAAATTAATAAGCTTCATACTTAGGAGACAGAAGATAATAGGCTTTCCTTCTCCTCCGCTAGTGATAGAGGTCACAGAGATACTAAAGTCTCGGAAAGCAAATCCTAGGTGGTCTAAATGAGAAACAAGCTACTAATTACTTTCTCTATCTAATACGGCCATAATCCACCTTCTAAGAGAGAAGGAGAAATTAACGTCAACAATTTGATTCTACACAGTAGGAAAAATAATCTCATGTAGTGTATATTTCAACATGCAGAGAACGCAGAGGCGGTATTATTGTCCCCTCTAGCCAAGAAGGGATAAGTAGAAATGCTAAAATGAAACTGCGATTATATATATATATATATATATATATATATATATATATATATATATATATATATATATATATATATATATATATATATATATATAGAGAGAGAGAGAGAGAGAGAGAGAGAGAGAGAGAGAGAGAGAGAATATGCATATCAGGTATGAGTGGATCGAGGTAAATGAGTGCTTCTTGGCTCGGCCACCCTCCTTACAAAGGGGAATGAGGCCAGGTATATGTATATACATATATATATATATATATATATATATATATATATATATATATATATATATATATATATATATATATATATATATATACATAATTAAAGATAGATTGATAGATAGGCAGATAGATACAGATAGATGCATAGATAGAGAAAGAGAAAGAGAGAGCTATGGGGTAGAGGACAATCTGCTCCTCATGGGTAGAATCCACACATCTCCAAAAAAGAGGAAGTCAGAAGGAGAGAATGAAGTACTGGAGGCAGAGGACGCTCAATTCCTCATCTGGATAGAACTCATCGATTGGCTGAGGTTGGCCAATTTCGTGTATTCACGGCCTCAAAGTTAGAAAAAAGTAACTTTTTCTTTTAGGGAACACAACACTAAAACATTATCACAATATATTTCAAAGGATAACAAATTGCAAACAAATATATATATATATATATATATATATATATAATATATATATATATATATATATATATATATATATATATATATATATATATATATATATGCACACGCATATGTATAAGCCTGTGCAAAAACTCGGATCTTCATGAATTGAAAAAAAAGCAAAACAAACCCTCTCGATAATTAACTGAAACTCCCAATAAACGCATGGTAAACACAGCTCCATGACCAACTGGTAATGAGGGAGACAGTTATGACAACAAATTAAGAGAAAAGATTACAATCATAGCGTGTCTATTTTGACCGTTACATGAATTTTGAAATGCATATAGATAAAATTTATAAAAAAGTAATGGGTACTCTAATATATCTAAATAGGGTAAAAGACTCATTTGAAACATCAACTCGTATAATACTTGTCCAGTCCTTAGCTATGAGTTTAATTAATTACTGTCTCAAAGTTTGGGGATGTACAAATAAGACTCAATTACAAAGAATACAAAAGTTACAAAACTTTGCAGCACGAGTGGCTGTTGGCAATGTAAGAAAATACGAGCACATCTCTCCTGTTTTAAAAGATCTAGAATGGATAAAGATTAGAGATAAATATGTTTTTGATATATGTACCTTTGTTTTTAATATCCTAAGAAACAATCTTCCTGATTGCTTGTATAATTTTTCTACAGTAAGCTCAGTTACCGGGTTAACTACCCGTCAAGGGGAAGATTTATTAGTACGAAGGTCTAAAACTGATATTGGCTCAAGAGATATAAACATTCGTGGACCTCATTTATATAATCAGCTTCCCAGAGAACTAAAAAATGCTGGTTCAGTGTATACTTTTAAATATAATCTTAAGAAGTTACTCTTAAAGGAAGAGTTTACTTGTAATTTTCAATAGTACACTCATCTTTATGATTTGTTTGTTTTAGTATGTCTATATCGTACACCACAGATGTCTATCTGGAATATATATGCATCTTATTTGAATACCCAATGTACTTTGGAAATAAAGATTTATTATTATTATTATTATTATTATTATTATTATTATTATTATTATTATTATTATTATCTCTCTCTCTCTCTCTCTCTCTCTCTCTCTCTCTCTCTCTCTCTCTCTCTCTCTCTCTCTCTCTCTCTCTCTCTCTCTCTCTCTATATATATATATATATATATATATATATATATATATATATATATATATATATATATATATATATATATATACTTTTTTCCTATCAATGTATATCATAACATACAGTGTTTTATAATATTATAAACTCTTTAAGTCACATGCAACATCTGGGGTTTAAAGGGAATTAAACTTGGAAAATAGAGAAAACGAAAAAGGGTACAATTTACAGTTAATGGAAGCCTCCTTTAAAAAAAAAAATGAAAAGGACGAAACTTCCGCCACTTAAAAACACAGTTCAGGTTAAATCCTTTTATATAACCCCGTTTATGAAGGTCATTTACAATAATAAAGGTTGTGTAGCAGGTTTAGTTACGTTCTTACAAGTGAACATAGCTCCCTTATAAATTAAACCAACATCTCTTTTGAAGGCTATAGGTACACGATGCCTAGCTATCCATCTAGCTATCAATCTATCTACCGATCAATCCAACTATGTGCCTCTATATCTATTATAGATATGTAATCTGCCTATAGCTACTGAACATCTCTCTTTCTATTAAGGAATATATATACAGCACACGTAAATGATATTATAAACACAAATTGTTACACTATTTGAGGCCTACCTAAGCCTGTATATTTCAATACGACCATGTCGCAATCTCTCCTTTTTGATAGATAAACACCAGCAAGGAAGAGACATAAACATAGTAACATACTTGTAAGGGAGTAGATAATCCATCTAAAGAAACTTGCAAAATTACAAAACATTTTGTACCTGATATAATACGGACGAAAACTATGGATGAGAAGCTAAGTTTTCCGGTTTTACGTCACGGACTCCCTTTTCAACCTTGCCTTCTTGCGAAGGACCTGTTTTGGCAGATGTAATCCTTACCCTGAGTGCATGCCCTTGCTAACCTCAGACCATGACGGGGCGCGAACCCTCGACCTGACGCCTCAGAGTCGCGGACGCTACCGGCTGAGCCACGGCGACCACGGATGAGAAGCTAAGTACATATTTTTTTCGGTTTTACGTCACGGACTCCCTTATCAACCATGGGCTAGGACGGTTGCCTTCTTGCGAAGGACTTGTTTTGGCAAATGTAATCCTTACGCTGAGTGCATGCCTTTGCTAACCTCAGACCGTGACGGGGCGCGAACCCTCGACCTGACGCCTCAGAGTCGGAGACGCTACCGACTGAGCCACGGCGACTACGGAAGCTAAGTACATATCAAATGTTAAATCCAAAATACCTCCACACTCAACCACAGGAATGACATTTAATGTTGGGATTACATACAGACGCACTATTCCAATGGAATATTAGAGTGAGAATTAATCAACATAAAATGAAATAATAATGATAGTGATTTCCTTACCTCAGTCTATGAGGCACTCATTCAGGGAAGGAGACGGGGCAGGAAGGTATAGGAGGTTCTTTTCAAGTACACTGAGAGAAAATGAATAAGACTGCTAATTTAATTTGATGAATCACTTTAAAAATAAAAGAGGAAGGAAATATAAAAAAATTAAATGGGAAAAAATATAAAAGGACTATTGTATTTTTCAGACACACTCTTCAAAGAATATTAATTACAGTCGCTAAAGGTCAAGATTTTTGCGTCTGTGTAGGCGTGCTTCAGTACACATTACTCTATCGGTTCAAAGAATGTCGAACTTTTTCATATTCTATTTGTTATAATGTATTGCTTATTTGTTCCTGAGGCAACTGAACGGCATCTCGTAACAATCCTGAGAGTAAATTACAGCTACCCATCACAGATCCAAGAGCATCCATGACTATTTTCTGTGTATATTCATTCATTTGGTAATGTGCAACAAAAACAAACCAACATTGCCAGTGGAGCATTAAAACCAAATATAAATAAGGCAAATTTAGCAACGGCAGTCATATGTAGCAATACACACACTGGTGCATACATACACACGCACGCACGCACACGTATATGAAAACAAACACACAAACACACACACATACAAACACACACATACACACACACACACACACACATACATACATACATATATAATATATATATATATATATATATATATATATATATATATATATATATATATATATATATATATATATATATATATATATATATATATATATATATATATATATATATATATATATATATATATATATATATATATATATATATATATATATATGGATGGATTCCGTTTAACGTCACAAACCCCCTTTTCTTCTAAGGGCTAGGGCGATATATATATATATATATATATATATATATATATATATATATATATATATATATATATATATATATATATATATATATATATATATATATATATATATATATATATATATATATATATAAGCACAGACTTTTAGCATACAGCACTAAATAGTAAGGAAACCCATCAGTGAAACAACAGAGAAAAAATAACGCTATATTTCGGGTCCTAACTGGACCCCTTGTGCTTGAGAAGGGGTCCAGTTAGGACAATAAATATAGCGTTATTTTCTATATGTGTTGAGTCACTGAAGGACTTCCTTACCGTATATATATATATATATATATATATATATATATATATATATATATATATATATATATATATATATATATATATATATATATATATATATATATATATATATATATATATATATATATATAATATATATATGCATATAATTTGTAGGTTGGCCATGGCACCATTCGCCCGTTGAAAGAGTACGACTGGAAGGTATTAGGATACAACTAGGACTGGTCCAGGACAGTTTTGGGTTGAGTCTTCCTTCAGGACGGTTCTTTTCCTCATGTCTACTTCTACACTGAATATTCTGGTTTATTCATTACACATCTCATACTATTCCATTACATTTGATAAGTCACAACACTCCCCACATCTGTTTCTTTTTTCTTCATATTTGTTATTATTTATGGAAGGTCTACAGCTAATGGCCCTCAGTACATGGTATAGAGGGGTGGGAAGAATCTCCGGGGATTGTGTTGACTCCACTATTGCCTTGAGGGCAGACACGCCTGGTGGTAGTAATGGTTCTGCCCTTCACCTTGCACCTCCCAGTAAATATGCTTCTTTCACTCTTCACTATTCTAACACAGTTTCTGGCTCTCTCTTTATCTTCTTCTACTGCTGATAACCCCATTTTCTTCGAAACTAACGAAATTTACCCTCTAAATTCTATCAACATATTAGGAATATAGCCTCAAACTTGTCTTGGAGGAATCACATAATCCAAATTTCCAAGTCTTCATCCAAAAATTGGGGATTTTGTTTCGGTTTCGTCATTACTTTTCCTCTGTACAGTTAATTAAAATTTATAAATGTCTTATCCGTCCCTGCTTAGAATACTGCTCACACATCTGGGGTGCTTCTTCTTATACTTATCTCCTAGATAGGGTTGCATCTAAGGCAGTCAGGCTCATTACTAATCCTTCTCTTACTTCTAATCTGGATTCTCTCTCTCTCTCTTTGCCGTAAGGTATCTTCCTTTTCTCTTTTCTATTGCTACTACTTCCATCGCTGCTCTGATGATTGGCGAGTTGCATCCCTCCCCCACTGCCGAGGCCGCATAACACTCGCCGAGCGGCCTCATCTGACAGATACTGTTTGGAGATTTGTAGCTCGCGGATTGGTCAGTGCAACGACTGCTTCTTCTTTTCTACCTCCTGACTTCGGAACTCTCTTCCTCCTTCTGTCTTTCCTAATTCTTATGACCTATCATCCTTCAAAAAGCAGATCTATCGTCATCTCAGGGCCTAGTCCTCCATATCTCTAGGTCCTCTGTACTTTGACTGTTTTTTCTCTCTGTCGTTTTCCTTTGTGTGACATTACCTCATCTCTGCCTTGTCCTTAACCTTTAGCTTCTCCTTCGTCTTAGTATTTTCTCGTGCCTGGGCCTTTATTGACAAGGGCAGTTTTTGACTGTCCCGGAGTCACACTCATATATATATATATATATATATATATATATATATATATATATATATATATATATATATATATATATATATATATATATATATATATATATATATATATATTTATATATATATATATATATATATATATATATATATATATATATATATATATATATATATATATATATATAATATATATATATATATATATATATATATATATATATATATATATATATATATATATATATGATGGGCATCTGCTGTTTCCACGGGGATGCATCTTACAGAGGTAGCTCTGTAATAGAGGAATAGGGGAGTTGGCATTTTGAAGCGACACAGGTTGTGGAAGAGCCGGGAGGATGGGCTGTGGCACTCCAGCAGTGCCATCTGAACAGTCGCCAGCTCCCTTGTCATTTCCCATAGAGCAAAGTAATCCCCATATTGCTTCTTTTTTTATGTACGCTACCCCCAAATTGGGGGAAACAGCCAAGGTAAATGAATGAATATTTTTTAAATTTTTATGAGTGTGACTCCGGGACAGGCAAAAACTGCCCTCATCAATAAAGGCGCAGGCACGAGAAAACACCAAGACGAAGGAAAAGAAAAAGGTTAAGAACAAGGCAGAGATGAGGTAATGTTACACAAAGGAAAGCGACTGACAGAAAAAATAGTCAAAGTACAGAGGACCTAGAGTTATGGAGGATTAGGCCCTGAGATAACGATAGATCTGCATTCTGAAGGATGAAAGGTCATAAGAATTAGGAAAAACAGAAGGAGGAAGAGAGTTCCAGAGTCTGGGGATAGATGGGAAGAAGCAGTCGCTGCACCAACCAATCCGCGAGCTACAAATCTCCAAACAGTACCCGTGAGATTAGGCCGCTTGGCATGTGTTACGTGGTCTCGGCAGTTGGGGGGGGGGATGCAACTCACCAACTCATCAGAGCATCAATGGAAGTAGTAGTGATAGAAAAGAGAAAGGGAAGATACCTTACGGCGAAGAGAGAAAAAATCCAAATTAGAAGTAAGAGAAGGATCATTGATGAGTCTGACTGCCTTAGATTCAACCCTATCAAGGAGATAAGTATAAGGATAAGTACCCCAGATGTGTGAGCAGTATTCTAAGCAGGGACGGATAAGACCTTTATAAATTTCAAGTAACTGTAAAGAGGAAAATAATGACAAAAAGGAAACGAAACCTCTAATTTTTAATGTTCTCAAAAGCTTCACTAAGCTATGACATCTCTGAGAAAATGGAATAACCAAGGTGTTATTAAAATTTGAAACCACATTAGTGTCAGGGAGAGGAGGTACGTGAAATGTGCGTTTTGCAGCACTAAAGCAGGTATTTAAGAACCAATTGGGATAACAAAGATTTTTTCCAATATCAAAGATTTTATCAATCTCATCATCAAAGTATTCTGGGCTTACAATAAAGATGAGATTGATAAAATCTTTGATATTGGTAAAAACCTTTGTTATCTCAGTTGGTTCTTAAATACCTGCTTCAGTGCTTCAAAACGCACATTTTGAGTGCATACAACTCAAAAAAAGGGGACTAAAGAAGGTACATAGAACGTAAAAAAAAAAAAAATAGAACCGGATGGAAACTGATACGATCATTGACATCTAAGCTCCAAAAGGCAATGTTTCTTTATTGGCGAAATAGACCTACTTGTGGTTTCACTAAGCATGCTTAGGTGATAAAGGCTAATAGCATATTTAACACTACTACCATCTTCTTCGCATCCACTCGTGATAGTGGGGCCCAGAGATACTACAGGGATCACTTTTGGGAACCAAACCTGAGGTGTCCTAGGAAGAAAACAGGAGTCGATAAACTAAGCTACTAAATATATTTCCTTTGTATAAAAGCCATAATCCCCTCTTATAAGGGGTGGTAAAAGTCATAGGAATAGGAAAAGTTAAAAGGTTGAGGGGGAATTTCCCAGTTACACTGATTCGTCTCATTCAGTCTGTTTTTACAATACGCAGAGGAATACAGAGGTGGTACTCTTGTCCCCCATTCCAAAGAGAGAGAGAGAGAGAGAGAGAGAGAGAGAGGAGAGAGAGAGAGAGAGAGAGAGAGAGAGAGAGAGAGAGAGAGAGAGAGAGAGAGAGAATGGGTGGTAGAGGACGTTCAGCTTTTCATGGGTAGAGTCCACTCATTTATAAGAAAGAGGACATCGTAGAGAAAGTCAGCAGAAGAGAAGGAAGTACTGGAGGCAGAGGACACCTAATTCACCAACTGGGTAGAACCCACCGAAGTCCAAGCAATTAGGGTGCATTTTTATTCCTCAACCAGTGTTGCCTGTGAGGTTAGTCAATTCCGTGTACTAACGGCCAGGAAGTTAGAAAATAACATTTCGCTTTCAAGCAACGCAACTATAGAACACTCGCAATATTAATATTTCCAAATAAAACAAATGGCACACACACAAACACGCACATGCAGAGGCCTGTAAAAAAAACTCTTGTTCTGCATTAAATTGAAACATGCAATACCACAGACCCTCTCGGTAATTAAGGCAATTAATTGAAACTCAAGTAACGAATGGTAAACACGGTTTCTTGTTCAACTCGTAATGAGGGAGACAGGTTTACCATCATTCGAAGAGAAAATATTCATTTAGAGAGGCAATTGCGTTCTCTCTCTCATTCTGTCTATATATATATATATATATATATATATATATATATATATATATATATATATATATATATATATATATATATATATATATATATATATATATATATATATATATATATATATATATATATATATATGTAGTCGCCGTGGCTCAATCGGTAGCGTCTCTGACTCCGAGGCGTCAGGTCGAGGGTTCGCGCCTCGTCACGGTCTGAGGTTAGCAAGGGCATGCACTCAGCGTAAGGATTACATCTGCCAAAACAAGTCCTTCGCAAGAAGGCAACCGTCCTAGCCCTTGGTAGATAAGGGAATCCGTGACGTAAAACCGGAACCGGATATATATATATATATATATATATATATATATATATATATATATATATATATATATATATATATATATATATATATATATATATATATATATATATATATATATATATATATATATTTCCCTTAGTCAATTTTCAAGCAAATTACTCAAATTGTATAAAATACATCAAAGTCACATCCTAATATCTATTATTTTAGCCAGTTATTTTGTAATCGATGTGAATCACATTATACCGCATAATATATATCCTTTAATTCACACGCGAAAATGGGTATAACTTGCAGTCAATAAAGGATTCCTATATAAAAAAAAAAGACAACTTCGGCCATTTAAAAAAGCACATCTCAGGCTAACTTTATTTTTTATAGATCCCCGTTTATGAAGGTCATTTACAATATTGAAGGCTGTGTAGCAGATTTAAGTACACCGTTACAAATACAATTCGTTCCCTATAAATTAAACCAATATCTCTTTTGAAGGCTTATAGGTTCACGAAGCCTAGCAATCCATCAAGCTATCAATCTATCGATCGATCAATCCATCTATGTGCCTCTATATCTACTATACATATGTAAATTGCCTACCTACTGAACAGTTCTCGTTCTATTTACGAATATATTTATAGCAAACTTGTATAATATTTCAAACTCATAGGTTGTTACACTCTATTTGAAGCCTGACCTGAGCCTGTACATATCAGTGCGAGCATATCATAACTATACTTTTTGATAAATAAACACCAGCAAGGCAGAGACATATACATAGTCACATACTTGCAAGGGGTAGATAAACCATCAAAAGAGACATGCAAAGAGACATTACACTTTGTACTTGATATAATGCGGACGAACGCAATAGAAGAGAAGCTAAAGACAGAGCAAATGTTATATCTAAAATGCCTCCACACTCAACCAGAGGAATGACATTTAATGTTGGGATGGCATATGGGTGCACTAATCCAAGGGAAAGTAAGAGCGAGAATTAGTCAACATAAAATAAAATAATAATGATAGTGATTTCCTGACCTCAATCAATTAGGCACTCATTCAGGGAAGACTGGACAGAAAGGTGTAGGAGGTTCTTTTTATGTACACAGAGAGATAGTGAACTGGATCGCTAATTTAATGCGGTGAATCATCTGCAAAAAGAAATCAGGAGAGAAATATAAAAAATTAAAGGGGAGAGAAATATAAAATGACCATTGCAGTTTTTGCGTCTGTGAAGGAGTGGTTAAGTACACATCACTCTATCGGTTCAAAGAAAGTCGAACTTTTTCATATTCTATTTGTTTTAATGTATTGCTTATATTGTTACTGAAGCAATAGAACGGCATCTCGTAACAATACTGAAAGTAAATTATAGCTACTCATCACAGATCCAAGAGCATCCATGACTGTGTGTGTGTGTGTGTGTGTGTGTGTGTGTGTGTGTGTGTGTGTGTGCGCGCGCGCGTTTGTGTACGTGTGCACGCGCGCGTGTGCATGTGTGAGTGTCAAGCTTCTAGAGAAAATTTTTCTACCTTATATCTATCTATCTACCTATCTATTTATCTATGTGTATATATATATTTTTTTACTATATGTACTGCCGAAGCAAGTACATATATATACGGATGGATAAATAGAGATTGATAGATAGCTATATAGAAGAGAAAATGTCTCTGAATACTTTACTATAGATATATATATATATATATATATATATATATATATATATATATATATATATATATATATATATATATATATATATATATATATATATATATGTTATAAAACTAGGAGAATTTCAACTATATACTACAAAGACAAATCCTAAGGTTAGCTGTTCTCTTCCAAATTAGTTACCTTTTGTTTGTGAATTTTCATGATAATTCTTTTTAAGGAATTGCTCTTTTTGGAACCTGTAAAGTATATATATATATATATATATATATATATATATATATATATATATATATATATATATATATATATATATATATATATATATATATATATATATATATATATATATATATATATATATAGTTTTATAACTATATATATATATATATATATATATATATATATATATATATATATATATATATATATATATATATATATATATATATATATATATATATATATATATATATATATATATATATATATATATAGTTTTATAACTATATATATATATATATATATATATATATATATATATATATATATATATATATATATATATATATATATATATATATATATATATATATATATATATATATATATATATATATATATATATATATATATATATATATATATATATATATTATATATATATATATATATATATATATATATATATATATATATATATATATATATATATATATATATATATATATATATATATATATATATATATATATATATATATATATATATATATATATATATATATATATATATATATATATATATATATATATATAGTTTTATAACTATATATATATATATATATATATATATATATATATATATATATATATATATATATATATATATATATATATATATATATATATATATATATATATATATATATATATATAAACTTTATAGGCTCCAAAAATAGCAATTCCTTAAAAATAGAAATAACATTAAGATTCTAAAAAAAAAAAAAAATCCCAAATTGGGAAGGGAACAGCTTACTTTAGATATTGTCTTTGTACTATATAGGAAAAATTTTCCTTGTTTATAACTGCTATAAAGGAACCTCCATACATAAAACTGAAATGTCAATAAAAACGAATGCTCAAATAACTTATTTTAGAAATTTAATAAGTTCTAATTTTTAATAAAGAGTCTTTATGGCTGAAAACCATTTTTTTTTCTTTTTAGAAAACTACTATGTCATACTAGAGAGTGAATGTCAAGAGGTAACATTTCCTAAATTCCTTTTCATTGTATGGTGTATCACCAATGAAAACCAGTCATGTAGGTTGTAAAGAAATTGCATATTCGTTCCTTCTCAAACCATACATATATGGATCTCTTCCTGGAAAATGTAAAGTACTCATATATATTTTATGTGTTACTTTTTCTTTGGTAACATTTTTTAAGAGATTTCCGAAAGAGTAAAAGAGAAAATAAGGAGGAAAAAGGAGAACTGGAAGAGAAGAAAGAATATTGGAATAGAGGGTGAAGCAACATCAAGGTAAACAGCGAGAGAGAAAATTCAATAAAGAAACTATGAGTTGCAAGAATGTAATTGCGATACATGGGGGGGGAGGTTGTGGAAAAGAGGAATGATGAAATTACTATAGAGGATAAGGAAAAGGGATGAAAAGAAAGAAAAATGAATGAAAAGATGAAGGAGTTAAGTGAGGCAATCGCAAATAAATAAATGAGTCAATGGTATAAAACGGATGAAATACATTCTCCTCTCTACATTAATGTCCAGATCCGAAAAAAAAGCAAGAATCAATGATGTGCATTCAAAGCTATAGCAGCAATTGTAAAAGAGAAGAATTATATACATGGAAATAAAGAGATTTGCACATTCAATTCTGTAAAAAGTTTATCCTTACTCTATCATAAAAGGTAATTAGCATTACCTAAGACACACAACCATCAACCTTCCTATGAAAATTCCATAACATCCTCTAGTGTGGAAAAAAAACAAAAAACAAAAAAAACAGCAGAAAGGTAAGACGGTCTTTTCCGAAGCAAAGGGGAAATTGGATACTGTGGATGTCCTTACTCATGTTCCAATATATAATTTGGGCATTTTTTTTACCTGAGATCTGCAAAAAGGAAATTTTTGCTGTTGTCGAAGTGCACCTTCGAGTATGTTACGTTGACCCTCGTATAATACTGTTCTCACTATTTTTACCGAGCTGGCTAGGTACTGTATATTCATTATACATAGGTTGTCACTACTCTCTCCTTTTTATCCAAACATAGGTTTATATATATATATATATATATATATATATATATATATATATATATATATATATATATATATATATATATATATATATATATATATATATATATATATATATATATATATATATATATATATATATATATATATATATATATATATATATATATATATATATATATATATATATATATATATATATAATAAAACAAGCAGCTTCAA
>JAXCGZ010019412.1:22500-25000 GCA_037179515.1 Halocaridina rubra | reverse complement strand
GTATGTATATATATATATATATATATATATATATATATATATATATATATATATATATATATATATATATATATATATATATATATATATATATATATATATATATATATATATATATATATATATATGTATGTATGTATATATATAAATATATATATGTGTGTATATGTGTATGTATGGGTAATATAATATATATATATATATATATATATATATATATATATATATATATATATATATATATATATATATATATATATATATATATATATATATATATATATATGTATATATATAAATATATATATGTGTGTATATGTGTATGTATGGGTATATATGTGTATGTATACGTATGTGTATACACACACACACACAAATATATATATATATATATATATATATATATATATATATATATATATATATATATATATATATATATATATATATATATATATTTGTGTGTGTGTGTGTGTGTGTGTGTGTGTGTGTGTGTGTGTGTGTGTGTGTGTGTGTGTGTGTGTGTGTGTGTGTGTGTGATTACCTAATTGTGTTTACGGGAAAGAGCCCAAAGCTCGTATCTTCCCGTCTCCTTATCGGTTCCATTTTATACTTAGTGATACTTATCATACCTTTCCTTAAAACTATGTATTGAGATAGCATTAACTACCTCCTCGCTTAGCCAATTCCAATTATCATCTACTCTTACACTGAAAAAGTATTTCCTTACATCCTGCAAAGAAGTTTTCTTACGAAGCTTCAAACTATGACCTCTAGTTCTAGAGCCAGCCATATCAAAATATCGATCCCTATCCACTCTATCATAACCATGAAGGAATTTAAAGACTGTCACCATATCCCCTCTCACTCTTCTAGCTTCGAGTCATGGTAAGTCTAATTCCCTCAGCCTCTCATCATAACTGAGATTGTGTTTGTGTGTGTGTGTGTGTGTGTTTGTGTGTGTGTGTGTGTGTGTGTACTTACCTAATTTTGCTTACGGGAAAGAGCCCTATGATCGTAATTCCGCGTCCCCTGGTCGGTTATACACAAATGATTCTTATCGGATTTGTCCTTAAACTATGTATGCAGTTAGCATTAACTACTTCCTCGCTTAGCGAGTCCCAATTATCAACTACTCTTACACTAAAAAGTTTCTTTCTTACATCCCGCTAAGAAGTTTTCTTACGAAGCTTCAAACTATGATCTCTAGCTAGCCATGTGTGATTACCTAATTGTGTTTACGGGAAAGAGCCCAAAGCTCGTATCTTCCCGTCTCCTTATCGGTTCCATTTTATACTTAGTGATACTTATCATACCTGTCCTTAAAACTATGTATTGAGATAGCATTAACTACCTCCTCGCTTAGCCAATTCCAATTATCAACTACTCTTACGCTGAAAAAGTATTTCCTTACATCCTGCAAAGAAGTTTTCTTACGAAGCTTCAAACTATGACCTCTAGTTCTAGAGCCAGCCATATCAAAATATCGATCCCTATCCACTCTATCATAACCATGAAGGAATTTAAAGACTGTCACCATATCCCCTCTCACTCTTCTAGCTTCGAGTCATGGTAAGTCTAATTCCCTCAGCCTCTCATCATAACTGAGATTGTGTGTGTGCGTGTGTGTGTGTGTGTGTGTGTGTGTGTGTGTGTGTGTGTGTGTGTGTGTACTTACCTAATTGTGCTTACGGGAAAGAGCCCTATGATCGTAATTCCGCGTCCCCTGGTCGGTTATACACAAATGATTCTTATCGGATTTGTCCTTAAACTATGTATGCAGTTAGCATTAACTACTTCCTCGCTTAGCGAGTCCCAATTATCAACTACTCTTACACTAAAAAGTTACTTTCTTACATCCCGCTAAGAAGTTTTCTTACGAAGCTTCAAACTATGATCTCTAGCTAGCCATGTGTGATTACCTAATTGTGATTACCTAATTGTGTTTACGGGAAAGAGACCAAAGCTCGTATCTTCCCGTCTCCTCATCGGTTCCATTTTATACTTAGTCATACTTATCATACCTGTCCTTAAAACTATGGATTGAGATAGCATTAACTACCTCCTCGCTTAGCCAATTCCAATTATCAACTACTCTTACACTGAAAAAGTATTTCCTTACATCCTGCGAAGAAGTTTTCTTAAGAAGCTTCAAACTATGACCTCTAGTTCTAGAGCCAGCCATATCAAAATATCGATCCCTATCCACTCTATCATAACCATGAAGGAATATAAAGACTGTCACCATATCCCCCCTCACTCTTCTAGCTTCGAGTCATGGTAAGTCTAATTCCCTCAGCCTCTCATCATAACTGAGATTGCGTATTTCTGGCACCTGTTTCGTGGCATGTCTTTGAACTTTTTCAAGCTTAGCTATGTGCTTTTTCAAGTGCGGATTCCAAAAGGGGGCTGCATATTCGAGTTTTGGCCTCACATAAGTTACATAAATATTTCTGAACATTTCCTTGTCCATGTGCCTGAAGGCTACCCTTACAATTGA
>JAXCGZ010019412.1:0-17500 GCA_037179515.1 Halocaridina rubra | reverse complement strand
GGAGAGGTTTTTGGCTAAAACCCAGAAGCATTTGTCAGTGGGAGAGGAGTTAAGGCCATCAACTTTCCTTATAAAGGAAGCCTTAGCCCTTTGAATCTGAGCAATACAGCAATTACTAGCTACAATAAAAGCAGAGTGAGTTAAATCACAAGGAGAGGCTTTGTAAGATCAGTGTGCCCCATTCCTAGCCTGGCTAGCTATGGAGCAGGCACGGTCAAACCAAGGGTTAGGGAGAGAGAAAATTTTTGTAGAAGAGGGGATGTAAACCTCCATTCCCCCGGTCATGATCTCAGCAACTTTTAGAGCTACCTGATCAGGGTTGCGGGTTCAAAAGCAGTGAAGTTAAAGAGGAAGTTATGCAAATTATCATGTTGGGTATGCTCAAAGTGCCAAAGGCGGTGCTGAGTAGGAGGGATTGGTGGAGGGGGAGCAAAAGTGGAAGAGACTGAGATCATAGAGTGGTCAGATTTACCACGAGGGGAAAGCACGGAATAAGAGTAGTTTGAAGGGTTAGAAGTAAGAAATAGGTCAAGATTATTTGCTGCATGTTCATGATGATCAGGAACACAAGTAGGATGTTTGATTATTTGCTGCATGTTCATGATGATCAGGAACACAAGTAGGATGTTTGATAATTTGCTCCAGATCATGATTAATAGAGAAAGCAAGGGCCTCACTTCCTCCCACATCAGTGTGAGAAGAATGAAGCCCCTCACTGTGGTGCACATAGAAGTCTCCAAAGTAGAGAACTTCGGCACGTGGGTAAGATAGCGAGGACTAATGGCACGGGGACAGATATTCAAAGAAAGACACAAACTCGGTGGAGTTTGGAGAACAGTAGCAGAAGCAAAGGAAAATGGTGGTAGTGGAGAGATAAGCTTTTAGCCAGAGACTATCAAAGTCAGGAGATACAAGGTCCATGAGCATCGCAATAGGATTGTAAATGTTGCAGTAGGTACAGACCCCAACTTTGGAACAAAAACGAGTATACAGATTATAGTGAGAGATTTGAAATGGGTCAGTGGAAGCATGTATAAACAGCTGGGTTTCAGATAGGAGGAGGAGGTTAGGGAGGAGTAGCATGTTCCACGGACGAAAGTTTAGAGTTCAGAGTACAAATGTTAGAATAGTGAAGAGTGAAAGAAGCAGATCTATTGGGAGGTGCAAGGTTAAGGGCAGAACCATTACTACAACCAGGTGTGTCTGCCCTCAAGCCAAAAGTAGAGTCAACACGATCCCCAGAGATTCTTTGCACCCCTCTATGCCGGGTACTGGGAGCCAATAGCTGTGGACCTTCCATAAATAATAACAAATATGAGGAAAAAAGAGAGAAAAAGAGACAGATGTGGGGTGTGTTTTGACTTCTCAAATGTAATGGAATAGCAAGAGGTGTGTAATGAATACGCCAGAATATTCAGTGTAGATGTAGGCATGAGGAAAGAACCGTCCTGAAGGAAGACTCAACCCGGAACTGTCTGGACCAGTCCTAGTTGTATCCTAATACCTTCAGTCGTAGTCTGTCAACGGGCGGCTGGTGCCATGGTCAGCCTACTATCTATATGTATGTGTGTGTGTGTGCGTGTGCGTGCGTGCGTGCGTGCTTGCGTGCGTGCGTGCGTGCGTGCGTGTGTGTGTGTATGTGTGTGTGAGCTACAAACATATACATACAATTTTAAAGCATATTAACAATGATTATATATATATATATATATATATATATATATATATATATATATATATATATATATATATATATATATATATATATATATATATATATATAAGTAAACACAGATATGAATGAATAAATAAATTATTACAAAACAAAATATTCACACTCGCACAATAGCAAAATACAATAGATGAATGCAAAAGGCTAATAAACAACCCCTCATGACGAAGACTTCTTCGTCCTCCTTAATTATGCACAAAGAATTTAAGAGAGAAATGAAGGTATTTACTATTCTTCGTCAAATGTGAAAGCTTCATGCAATGCAGCAACACGTGAGGAAGAGTGAAATAACATTCGTACAGAGGAATGTTATCTGACTCTACTTCAAAGCACTAGAAATGAGACTGAACGTCTACCAAGGAAAATTAATCGTTTGAAGAAAACAAAGTTGAGCGAATACAGATAATGAAGATTCTCATATATAGCATATATTTTGCAAATATTTTGAGCAGAAGGAGGTCTTGAATCTATCCTTCTTTATTTCCCAAAAAGTTTGGATGGAGGGTTTCCGTGATTAAGTTTCATGACATTTTGTGAAGATAAAAATATTTGAGGGCGCTTTTAATTCTAAACTATTCTTTGACCTGCTCTTCAAAATCAAAATGGAACATGAGGACGAAAAATCCAATGTAGAACACGTGAAAGGAAATGCTTAACAAAGTAGCAATGAGATAGGGCACTTTGCTCCCCTTCATGCATAAAAGACGTTAACAGACGTAATGATTATATAAAAATTAAAAAAAGTGTCAAATATTTTCAATTCTACAAAATGTTCTTTCACTTTTCAGTTAAATGGTTTCCTTTTAAATAAATAACAAAAATTCTCAGCTAGACGTCTCTTACATATTCTTGAACTTTTTTTTATATATATATTGCATAATTTAACGTCTTTTTCTTCCTCAAAAAAAGCAGGCTGTCCTTCTATATTACTATTTTTCTGAGTATCGTCTTTTATGTTTGCGTTCCATATTGGATATTTCGGCCGCATGTTCCCTTCTGATTCTACAGAGTAGCCAAAAAATAGTTTGGTATTAAAAGCTCCCTCAAACATTGAGGTGTCATCCCCGCGAAACGTCAGTTAAGTCATTCATGAATTCCACAACAATCCAGGAAATAATGAATGGTATATTAAAGTCTTCCTCCTGGTTAAAATATATGCGGAACGTGAGTAAGATATGAGAGTCCGCATTTTATCTCTTTTTGCCCAGCTTTGTCCCAATTAAACTCTTCATTTTCCTTGACAGATGTTCAGTCTCATTTCGAAGACTGTGAAGAAAAGTCAGATAATATCCTTTTATACTAATTTTATCTTACTCGTACTCACACATTGCTAACGCATGAAGCTTTTATATTTTCTAGAAATTTAGTCCTACACAATGTGGGTCTATTTTTCATTTTGATATTCTACTTTCCTTAATATAAATCTTAACGCATATCCTCAGCTTAATGCCTTTATGTGGATACTGTACAGCTTAAAAAAAAATAAAAATAAATAAATAAATAAATAAATTAAATATATATATATATATATATATATATATATATATATATATATATATATATATATATATATATATATATATATATATATATATATATATATATATATATATGCCTGAATTAAAACGTTCTGACATGCTGGAAATATTATTACATAAATATATGAAGAACCAGATGGAATACAATCTTGAGAAAAATATAACTCTCCCTCATATTTCCACCAACTACATTTACTTCCTAACCTCAAAAACATCATCCAGAGACATCTAAAATATAACAGAGAATATTGTCCAAGATACTGTCTCCAGACTGGAGGGCTAATCGCTTTTATAAATATAATACATGAACACATAATTTGGCTCTGAATGTCCAATCATTTGTCTTGCTTACAGCTACTCAACCTATAGTTTCCTTTTTCCTGAAAGGTTATATAAAAGCATTAACTATATACATGCATATACACATGGCCCCATCCCCCCTTGTAAGGGGAGTGGCCGAGCCAAGAAATGCCCATTCACCACAATCCACACATACCTCAACCACTCCTCTCAGCTCCTTGGGGAAAAAGGGTTGCCACGTTTCCCTTCCTTCCATCCTGACAGTCGTAGCTGGTTTACTCCCATCGCTTCATCACTTGGCAACTCCCTTCACACCCGTCCATCACAGTTCACTAAGCTAACAGGTGCGAGAAATCCATTTGTCCCACAGTATAAAAACAAAGCATTATATACCAAATGAATATATGTATCCGTGGGTACCATGCTTGCAAGAACTCAGGCACATATTCTCATTAGTCGGATTATCAAAACCCCAAAAGAGGGTCTGCCACTCTCAGACTCCTCATCAAACCAGAGGTACTCTACTAAAAGAATGAACCAAAATTTGAAACTTTTACAACTCTCACGATCTTCAGACTATCTTAAACGATCTCATCAAAAAGCCTCCAAAATTCTGTATATAGTTATTTCTTCCTTACGGCAACTCTAGACTTTTGCCTTACATAAATTCATTCTAACACAGAGATACCTCAAGATGGTTATGTGACGCATTTTACTTACATATATCACTGCGACGTCATGCCATGCACACATATGATTACACTGAGATTCAGGAGGAGGTTATTGAAGACATTATGTATATTATTTTTACTCATGATACTATGAACTCATACCATACATAGAAAGTATTCACTATTCAAACATTCGTGGGCTGAACTCTAATCTTTCGTCTGCGGAACAGCACTTGGGCTCTTTCCTCCCTAACCTCCTCCTCCTATCTGAAACCTAGTTGTCTATACATGCTTCCACTGACCCTTTCCAAATCTCCCACTATAATCTGTATACTCGTTTTCGTTCCAAAGGTGGGGTCTGTGCTTACTGCAACATTAACACTCCTACTGTGAGGCTCATGGACCTTGAATCTCCTGACTTTGATGTTCTCTGGCTAAAAGTCTATCTCTCCACTACCACCATTTTCCTTTGCTTCTGCTACTGTTCTCCAAACTCCACCGAGTTTGTATCTTTCTTTGAATATCTCTCCTCGTGTCATGAGTCCTTGCTATCTTCTCACCCACATGCCGAAGTTCACTACATTGGAGACTTCAATGTACACCACAGTGAGTGGCTTCATTCTTCTCACACTGATGTGGGAGGAAGCGAGGCTCTTGCTTTCTCTATTACTCATGATCTGGAGCAAATTATTAAACATCCTACTCGTGTTCCTGATCGTCACGAACAAGCTGCTAACATTCTTGACCTTTTTTTTTACTTCTAACCCTTCTAACTACTCTTATTCCGTGCTTTCCCCTCTTGGTAAATCTGACCACTCCATGATCTCTGTCTCTTCCATTTTCGCTCCCCCACCACCAATCCCTCCTACTCAACGCCGCCTTTGGCACTTCGAGTGAACTCAATATGAAAATTTGCGTAACTTTCTCTTTGACTTTCCATGGGATGACTACTGCTTTCAGTCCCGCAACCCTGATCGGGTAGCTGTAAAAGTTGCCGAGATCATGACCGCGGGAATGGAGGCGTACATCCCCTCTTCTACAAAACCTTTCTCTCCCCCTAAACCTTGGTTTGACCGTGCGTGCTCCATGGCTATCCAGGCTAGGAATCACGCTCACCGATCTTACCAAGCCTCTCCTTCCGATTTAACTCGCTCTGCTTTTATTATAGCTAGGAATCGCTGTACAGCTCAGATTCGAAGGTCTAAGGCTTCCTTTATAAGAAGGAAAGTTGATGACCTTAACTCCTCTCCCACTGACAAATGCTTCTGGTCCTTAGCCAAAAAACTCTCCAAAAGCTTCTGTAACTCAAGCTTTCCCCCTCTCATTCGTTCTGATGGTTCTATAGCTTGCTCTCCCACTGACAAAGCCACTCTCTTTGGCTCTCATTTTTCTGCCAACTCTTCTATCAACGATTCCAACGCACCTGTTCCTCAGTCTTTCCCCCTCTCTAACCCTATGCCCTCCCTTATCCTTTCTTCACGCAAAGTTCATAAGGTTCTTCGCTCACTAAAGACAATCAAGGCATCTGGTCCCGATGGTATCCCTGCAAGGTTCCTTAAGGAGTTTGCAGATGAACTGGCTCCCGTGCTTTGCCGTCTTTTTTGCCTCATTCTGTCAACCAGTATCTATCCTTCATCTTGGAAGCATGCTCTAGTTCAACCTGTTCCTAAGAAGGGTGACCGCTCTATTCCTTCTAACTACCGACCTATTGCTCTAACCTCCTCTATTGCTAAAGTTTTCGAAACTTTGCTCAATGCTCACTTCTTGAAACGCCTTGAATCTAACTCACTTATCTCCGATCACCAGTACGGCTTCCGCAAGGCAAGATCCACTGGTGATCTCCTGTCCTATCTTACTCATGTATGGTCATCTTCTCTGAGGAACTATGGGGAATCCTTTGTCGTCGCCCTTGATATCTCTAAGGCTTTTGACAGAGTCTGGCACAAGGCTCTGTTTGCCAAACTCCCTGCCTACGGCTTTACCCCTTCTTTCTGTTCTCTGATTTCCAGTTTTCTCACTGACCGTTCTATATCTGTAGTTGTTAATGGCGCGACATCTAGCCCTTTCTCTGTGTCCAGTGGTGTTCCACAGGGCTCTGTTCTTTCACCTACTCTCTTCCTTCTCTTCATCAATGATCTTCTACAGTCCCCATCTTCCTCTCTTCTTCATGCCTTTGCCAATGATTCTACCCTTCACTTTTCCTCTGCCTTTTCTTCACAACCTTCATCTGTTACTCGTAATCAATCTCGTATCACTCTTTCTTCTACTCTTAACCCCGATTTGCAGAGAGTATCTGAATGGGGCACTCAAAATTTAGTTAAATTCAATGCCTCCAAGACACAGTTTCTGGCTATCTCTTTATCTCCTTCTCCTCCTGATAACCCTATTGTCTTTGAAACTAATGAAATTTACCCTCTTAACTCTATCAATATATTAGGAATCCATATAGCCTCTTAACTTGTCATGGAGGAATCACATAATCCAAATTTCTAAATCTTCATCCAAAAAATTGGGGGTTTAGTTTCGTTTTCGTTATTACTTTTCCTCATTGCAGTTACTTAATATTTACAAAGGTCTTATCCGCCCCTGCTTAGAATACTGCTCACACGTCTGGGGTGCTTCTTCCTTTACTTATCTTCTTGATAGGGTTCAATCTAAGGCAGTCAGACTCATTAATGATCCTTCTCTTACTTCTAACCAGGATTCTCTCTCTCTTCGCCGTAAGGTATCTTCCCTTTCGCTTTTCTATCGCTACTACTTCCATCGCTGCTCTGATGAGTTGGCGAGTTGCATCCCTCCTCCACTGCCGAGGCCGCGTAACACTCGCCAAGCGGCCTCATCTCACAGGTACTCTGTGGAGATTTGTAGCTCGCGGATTGGTCGGTGCAGCGACTGCTTCTTCCCATCTACCTCCAGACTCTGGAACTCTCTTCCTCCTTCTGTCTTTCCTAATTCTTATGACCTTTCATCCTTCAAAAAGCAGATCTATCGTCATCTCAGAGCCTAGTCCTCCATATCTCTGGGTCCTCTTTACTTTGACTGTTTTTTCTGTCTGTCGTTTTCCTTTGTGTGACATTACCTCATCTCTTCCTTGCCCTTAACTTTTTCTTTTCCTTCGTCTTGGTATTTTCTCGTGCCCGGGCCTTTGTTGATGAGGGCAGTTTCTGCCTATCCCGGTGTCACACTCTTAAAAAAAAAAATTGGGCTAATGAAATTTTATGGTTATGTATGACGTGTACTCGCACAGTCTAAAAATTCTTGAACTACCACAGAAGTTGCCTTTAGGTGGTCACTTTAAGGTTTTCACTAAATAACTGTGATACTTAGCGGCATTGAGCCCAACACTTGTTTCAGTCTCAATAACTTTGGAGGTTTAGCAAGATAATCACTTGATAAATATGGAGGTTTAGCAACATAAACACCATTTTCTACATAAACATACAAGAGGATGAAGTACACGCCAGTACAAAAACCTTGTGATCTCATTTCAATGGCTAATATGAGTAACGTAAATTGCATTGACATCAATTCGTACACATTTGGGAAGTGCTTCGCCCGTTGAAAATAGCACAATGGCTTTAGCTAATGGTAATGGGAGTAGATTATATTATCTGGTAATGAACACAGACTTGCAATATATCATATGAATTTCTGAGAAGCATACAGTGGTATATCACACACACACACACACACACACACACACACACACACAGAAAGAGAGAGAGAGAGAGAGAGAGAGAGAGAGAGAGAGAGAGAGAGAGAGAGAGAGAGAGAGAGAGAGAGAGAGAGAGAGAGAGAGAGAGAGAGAGAGAGAGAGAGAGAGAGAGAGAGAGAATCTTACCGCTTAAAATACTGAAATTCTATGAAGTAACTGACACCGCAAACAGTAATTGATTAAATGTCTATACGTTAATGTCACTAAATAAATGGTAATTTAGCCAATTGTGTCTAAATAATGATTTTCTTTCTTTACCATAATTAGGAAAGCAGAAGCTTTACATTCGCGCCATAAGGATACACATATAACAAATATTAGAAAGAGAAAAACAACATTCCAAGAAAAGGTCATTTCTTGTTGTTGCTCTGGAGATGGATTACAATACAGTATGAAAGATTTCAGCAGACAGCCATTTTATATGTCTTCATAGCTGACCGCAAACAGTAATTGATTAAATGTCTATACGTTAGTGTCACTAAATAAATGGTAATTTAGCCAATTGTGTCTAAATAATGATTTTCTTTCTTTACCATAATTAGGAAAGCAGAAGCTTTACATTCGCGCCATAAGGATACACATATAACAAATATTAGAAAGAGAAAAACAACATTCCAAGAAAAGGTCATTTCTTGTTGTTGCTCTGGAGATGGATTACAATACAGTATGAAAGATTTCAGCAGACAGCCATTTTATGTCTTCATAGCTGACCGCTGTTTACCTTTTTCATCACGTCCTTATTGTTTCATGACACATGCACGTATCCAAATTCCGGCATACACATACACATTCACACACACGTAACATATATGTATAATAGGATGAATGTTAATGCAGACAAAATTGATACACTTTTTTCTAGGGCATTTCGTGTCCATTTGGACTCCATTTCCCTACAACATTGCTCCTATTTTTAATGAAAAAAAAGATGTAGTTGGACATTTCCTAGTAAAAAAAAAAAAATACACACCCAAAAGCGAGGCTATTTTTTTATTCATGTGGAGGTTGAACAAGATTAAGAGGAGAAATGTGTTTGCAAAAGGAAAGAGGAGTCGATGGAAGAAGTGAAAAAGAATGAAGACAATATGTCGGAAATAAGATGAGGGCCAAAAAGAAAAGTAAAAACAGATGAAGAACAGACGGCGCCATGGTATTCTAAAAAAAAGAGAGATACTAAATGAACAAAGAAAATGAAAACGAGAGAGAGAGAGAGAGAGAGAGAGAGAGAGAGAGAGAGAGAGAGAGAGAAGAGAGAGAGAGAGAGAGAGAGAGAGAGAGAGAGAGAGAGAGAGAGAGAGAGTAATCAAAGAACACACGAACAAACACCTCAACCGTAAAATATAAAAAAGAATATAATCGTAAATACTTGACGTCTAATACATAAAAATAAGGAAGAAAAGCCATTTTAAAGATAAAAGAGATATAGAGCTTTGAAAAGTATATGAAAGACATATTTGGCCCTCTCTCTCTCGTCGCAAAGTGTGTGCATGTCCTGGTAATCGAAGAAGCGTTAGTGTCACTTGAAGCGAAAGCCAATTGGGGGATTAAGCAGTAATCACGGGGTAACTTTCTAAGCAAGTTTCCAAACTAGGTGAAACACATGTCAACAAGCCGTCCAATTCGTCGATTTTAAGTTGTTTAATAGCTAGAGAATTTTTCAGTATCCCTTCCAAAAAGATTTAATGACATTTAACATGGACACTATAATTTCTAGTGGTCAGCGTAACTTGAAACCCGGAAATAATGTTTGTGTCAATCAATAAAAATTCAATACTATATAAGATCTCTTCATTCTAAGAGTGTCTGATTAGGTAAAAAAAAAAAAAAAAAAAGATGCCTACAAAGCGAATACAGCTGTTATAAAATGCATTTGCAGCATAATACACTTTAGTATGGCTTATGAAATTTATGATGATAAAAATAGCGAGACTGCCATTATATATATATATATATATATATATATATATATATATATATATATATATATATATATATATATATATATATATATATATATATATATATATATATATATATATATATATATATATATATATATATATATATATATATATATATATATATATATATATATATATATATATATATATATATATATATATATATATATATATATATATATATATATATATATATATATATATATATATATATATATATATATATATATATATATATATATATATATATATATATATATATATATATATATATATATATATATATATATATATATATATATATATATATATATATATATATATATATATATATATATATATATATATATATATATATATATATATATATATATATTATATATATATATATATATATATATATATATATATATATATATATATATATATATATATATATATATATATATATATATGTGTGTGTGTGTGTGTGTGTGTGTGTGTGTGTGTGTGTGTGTGTGTGTGTGTGTGTGTGTGTGTGTGTGTGTGTGTGTGTGATTACCTAATTGTGATTACCTAATTGTGTTTACGGGAAAGAGCCCAAAGCTCGTATCTTCCCGTCTCCTGATCGCTTCCATTTTAGACTTAGAGATACTTATCATACCTGTCCTTAAAACTATGGATTGAGATAGCATTAACTACCTCCTCGCTTAGCCAATTCCAATTATCAACTACTCTTACACTGAAAAAGTATTTCCTTACATCCTGCAAAGAAGTTTTCTTACGAAGCTTCAAACTATGACCTCTAGTTCTAGAGCCAGCCATATCAAAATATCGATCCCTATCCACTCTATCATAACCATGAAGGAATTTAAAGACTGTCACCTTATCCCCCCTCACTCTTCTAGCTTCGAGTCATGGTAAGTCTAATTCCCTCAGCCTCTCATCATAACTGAGATTGCGTATTTCTGGCACCAGTTTCGTGGCATGTCTTTGAACTTTTTCAAGCTTAGCTATGTGCTTTTTCAAGTGCGGATTCCAAAAGGGGGCTGCATATTCGAGTTTTGGCCTCACATAGGTTACATAAATATTTCTGAACATTTCCTTGTCCATGTGCCTGAAGGCTACTCTTACATTTGATAAGAATGCATATCCTGCCCTTACTATGCCATTTATATGTATTTCTGGAGACAAATCTGCCAGTATGTTTACTCCTAGATCTCTCTCATTTTCTGTCTCTTGAAGTTGTACTCCTGCCACCGAGTAGTCAAGCTTGGGCCTTCTTGCACTTGTACCCATTCTCATTACCTTACATTTTGAGGTATTGAATTTCATTAGCCACTTTTCTGACCACTCATGCAGATTATTTAGATCCTCCTGAAGTTCTCTACCATTGTTCTCGTTTTTTACTTTCTTCACAATCTTTGCATCATCTGCAAACATATTCATGAATGAATTTACAGACTCTGGTAGGTCATTTACATATACAAGGAACAAAAGTGGCCCTAAAATTGAACCCTGTGGAACTCCACTACTAACTCTTCTCCATTCAGACACTGAGTGTCTTACTCTAACCCTCTGTTCCCTTCCTTCTAAGTAAGTTTTTATCCATTCCAAAACATTTCCACCTATTCTAGCCATTGATTGCAGCTTCCTAATAAGTCTCCCATGTGGAACAGTGTCAAACGCTTTCTGGAAGTCTAGGAATATGCAATCTGCCCAGCCCTCTCTTTCCTGTAAGATTCGGCTTACCTCATCATAAAATTCTAATAAGTTTGTTACTGTTGATCTACCTTCTCTGAAGCCATGTTGCCTCACTGACAAAAAGTTGAAGGATTCCAAGTGAAGAGAGATATGTTTCCTTAGTAGTTTCTCCATAACTTTGCAAACTATGCTGGTCAAGGAAACTGGTCTATAGTTCAGAGCCGTATCCCTCCTTCCTTTTTGAAGATAGGTATCACATTTGCTTGTTTCCAGCATCTTGGAATCTCCCCCGACTCCAGTGACTCCTTAAATATGATACTTAGTGCCACTGATATTGTGCTTGCGCATTTTTTAAGCACATGAGGGGATATGTCATCAGGACCTGTAGCTTTATGAACATCTAAATCCATCAGCGCTTTGCATACCTCTGTGGCTGTAAGGTTGATGTTCTCTAATACCGGCCCTTGAGCTTCTATCACTGCAATCTGAGGGGGTGGGGTATTTTCTACTGTAAATACTGACTGAAACTCCTTGTTCAATTCTTTGCAGATCTCTTCATCCGTCTCAGTGATGCTTCCATCCGCTCTCTTTAGCCTTAAAACCTGTTCTTTTACCTTCAGTTTTCCTCTGATACAGCTGTGGAAAAGCTTGGGATTTTCTTTAGCCTTCCTGGTGATGTCCCTCTCATAGTCTCTCTCTGCCTCTCTCCTTTTACTTAGGTAGTCATTTCTTGCTCTTTTGTAGGTTTGCCAGGCATTTATGTTTTTTCTCCTCCTATACCTTTTCCAGCATTTGTCTCTCCACTCCTTAGCTCTTTTACACCCATTATCGAACCATTTCTCTCTGGCATGAATTACACCTACTTTGGTGACAGGTATGCAGCAATCTACTATCTTCCCATATTTCTCACAAAAGATGTCATACATTTCTTGTACAGATTTGTTGTAAAATAAGGTTCTCCAGTCAATAACTGCAAAAAGCTCATTCATTTTGATGTAATCTCCTTTCCGATAGTTCCTCCTCATGTCCTCAGTGCCTCTACTCTCAGGAAGAATATCTTCAATGATATACTCCATCAACAACACACAGTGGTCACTCTTTCCAATTGGTGGTTCATACTCAAAATTTTCAATATCCAACACATTATCTGTGAACACTAGATCACGTAGTGATGGCTCATCCCCACCCCTGGCCCTTGTTGGTTCCATTACATGTTGGTGTAGGAAATTCCCTTGTACGCAATCTAGGAATCTTGCCCCGAATGAGTCCTCACCACTGTGTGGGTCAAGATTTATCCAATCTATCTCTTTATGATTAAAGTCTCCCATAATCAAAATCCTACATTTTTTTCCCGTGCCATGTTAACAACTGAGTTTATGACTTCAATAGTACCTATATGACTTTCCTCATAAACTTCAAGCGTATTTTGGATCCTTGGTGGGTTGTATACAACAGTTATTATAATGCTCTCTGACCCAGTATTTATGCGAGCAACAAGAAATTCCTTGAACTCACTTTCTATAGCCAAGTTTATTTCTTCAACTTGAATCCTTTCACTTATGAGCAGTGCTATCCCTCCACCAGTCCTCTCAGATCTTTCAACCCTTAGTATTCTGAAGCCCTTAGGAAAAACTGTGACACTGTTTATGTCCTCACTCAACTTGTGTGTGTATGTATGTGTGAGTGTGCATGTGTGTGTATGTATGTGTGTGTGCGTGTGCGTAAAAATCATCCATGTTTTCACATATGTAATGTGCTTATTTGGTAATATATATATATATATATATATATATATATATATATATATATATATATATATATATATATATATATATATATATATATATATATATATATATATATATATATATATATATATATATATATATATATATATATATATATATATATCTATATATATATATATATATATATATATATATATATATATATATATATATATATATATATATATATATATATATATATATATATATATATATATATATATATATATCTATGTATGTATATATATATATATATATATATATATATATATATATATATATATATATATATATATATATATATATATATATATATATATATATATATATATATATATATATATATATATATATATATATATGTGTATATCTATGAATGTATATATATATATATATATATATATATATATATATATATATATATATATATATATATATATATATATATATATATATATATATATATATATATATATATATATATTACCAAATAAGCACATTACATATGTGAAAACATGGATCATTTTTACCCCGACCAGGACTTGAACCTAGGACTTATAATTACTAAGTCAAGGCGCTACCAACTACACAACAGAAAGTTAAAAGGAATCAGACCTTATAGCTTATATCTGCTATACTTAGGAATAAACGCATTCTATCTGAATGCCACTATGTTCATATTACAAATTCCCCAACCTCACTCGTGGCTTCATTTTCGCATTTAATTCAACTCCCAATCTCATTCGGGACCAAGAATAACCAAAAAATGATTTATTTATTTTTTACATATGTAATGTGCTTATTTGGTTATTCTTAGTCCCGAATGAGATTTGGAGTTGAATTAAATGCGAAAATGAATCCACGAGTGAGGTTGGGGAATCTGTAATATGAACATTGTGGCATTCAGATAGAATGCATTCATTCCTAAGTAAAGCAGATATAAGCCATAAGGTCTGATTCCTTCTAACCTTCTGTGGTGTAGTTGGTAGCATCTTTACTTAGTAATTGTAAGTCCTAGGTTTAAGTCCCGATAGGGGTAAAAAATGATTCATATATATATATATATATATATATATATATATATATATATATATATATATATATATATATATATATATATATATATATATATATATATATATATATATATATATATATATATATATATATAAAATGAGAGGCACAATTGCCCCTTAGCAAGATTACAACCAAATGCAAGATGACATCGTTAGTTGGAATGCAGAAAGTCCAAGGCAAAATGGCAGCCCTTCTTCTGGTTGCTAAGAAAGATAAGAAGCATAATTTACATGAATGCATCCGTCATTTAACCCTTACTTTCCTGTCTCACTCGACGTGGTTCACACATTCAAAACTAAGTCGAGTGAGAGTGGAATTAGTTTTCTTCTCTTTGAAATAGAAAATTACAACACTGAAAAATATACAGTACCATACTCGTACGTATGAATGTACAAAAGGCGTAACAGTGCTTGGCCAAAAATCGACACCATTTCACATTGATACTTCATTGATACTAGTTAGCAATATAGTTTGTTACACCCCCGTTTCAGCTATGAGAGAGAGGAGAGAGAGAGAGAGAGAGAGAGAGAGAGAGAGAGAGAGAGAGAGAGAGAGAGAGAGAGAGAGAGAGAGAAAACGGAATTCTCCGGAATAAACAAAAAGCATCCCAAGTGTCGCAGTCCGCCACAGCAGATTTCCACTAGGGAGGCAATTGTTGTGGTAAGCCATTCATTTTTTATCACAACTTACCAGATAAAGTGTTCATGAGAAAAAAAAAACTGTACATACTGTAAAGGTATTGCTCTTCAGTAGTAAAGGCAATTGGTCTATTATTACATATGCGTTCATGTATTATATCTCATTTTGTTTTTAGTCCAGTACATACTTAATGGTGGTGAGATGAACTATTCTGTTCAAATATGCAAATATTGTATTCAGTTTATTATGTGTGCTGCCTGAATTTATAAATAAATACCTTCACTTAGTAGGCAGAGGAGAGCATCGGGAGAGAATGTTAGCGTCAAAGTAAGAGAATAGTTTCTAATTCATATTTTCAGAACTAAGGAGCATATATTTTCTACTCTTTATCCAAAATTATTTTGAAATTCTCGTTAGAAAATACATTAAACTTAGCAATCCTAGTTAGTTCAGCTAATGCAAGATAGTCAGTCGGTCTTTAAAGTTCGTCAATATTAAAAATACCATCAAGGTATTGTCAATTATATATAACACATTTTTACATGGATTTTTCCTCTATAGTAATCACCCAAAAACATTATATTTGCTTCCATATCTATCTTGGTGAATTTCCCTGAGCAGTCTTAACGCAATCAATTATGATTAAAAAGAAACAAGTTCAACAAAAAATATGAACAAATGGCGTGTTTTCTATATAATACCATCAGCTGAGTAGCTAATATTCCACATGTGTCATTCGTTTGCCGATCTGTTGACAAGAGAAATATTTGTACTCCTCAATGTCCATCTCTTCATTATTATAATATACACTGTATATATATATATATATATATATATATATATATATATATATATATATATATATATATATATATATATATATATATATATATATATATATATATATATATATATATATATATATATATATATATATATATATATATATATATATATATATATATATATATATATATATATATATATATATATATATATATATATATATATATATATATATATATATATATATATATATATATATATATATATATATATATATATATATATATATATATATATATATATATATATATATATATATATATATATATATATATATATATATATATATATATATATATATATATATATATATATATATATATATATATATATATATATATATATATATATATATATATATATATATATATATATATATATATATATATATATATATATATATATATATATATATATATATATATATATATATATATATATATATATATATATATATATATATATATATATATATATATATATATATATTGAAAAAACTGACTTACTGAGGTAACAAAATACAGACTGCTTACCCTAATTATTCTTGAAAAAGGTCTTAATAAAGTAAAGGTTAAGTTTTGTATTTTGCCTCTAAGCAAAATGAACCACTCTGCTTCTAAACTATCACAGTCTATTAATATATAAATTCCCCTTTCAACAAATCTGAGAGAAAGCCCATGAAGATAAATAAGAAATTAAGTAAGTTGCTGACAAAGTAGGAATTTAGCAAAATAGTTCCTTTCAGCTTACTTCAACAATGAATCATTTAATATAGATAAAAGCATTTCGCGTGGTTTAAATAAAAATAAAATAGTCTGCCTCTCTTTATACGACTAAGACGTTATGCTGGCGTCACATATAGCCAAATCTCCCGACCCGACTCTTAAGACCGCATTCCGACGGAATCTTTGCTCAATCCTTGGAGATCCGGCAGATTTTTTAGCTGACAGGTGCATTCCTGTGCCTGTCGGAAGTGCGTCATATGTCCACGTAAGCAGTCCTATGGATCATAATTGCAATCGTACGGAGTAGTTTGGACACGTAATTTAGTGCACGACTGATCGTACGCAAACGTAAGTCTCATCATAGAAAAAGGGAAATTTAAATTTTTGACGGTTACGACTGGCCCAACCATGCTCCCGACGCTCCCGACCCATCCTAGGGGAACTTACACGTTCGTAGGGGGTTGTACGCAGTCGGGAGGAATACTGTAATTCCCCCGAAGGAAGGGTATCGTGGCAAGAGAGAATGGTTTAAAGGACGACGTTTGTAACTTTAATTTTAGCACTTTATTCCCATATAGATATGTAATTTATTTTAAGTCATTTGTTTTTCACATATTACAATAACTGATCTTAATATGTTTCATTTTCATTATTTTATACTGAGAAGATATTAAGTTTAATATTTTACATTTAATAATGTAATAATGTTTCATCTTTGTCATTCACAGAATCCTTCAAATGTAAGTTGTATGTACTGGTAAACGCAAATAAAAAGTAATTTGGTATAGTTATATTTGCCCTTACTTTTCCATTTATATAATTATGT